>PVIA01002007.1:20715-235046 GCA_004024845.1 Tonatia bakeri
CCCCCCCCCCCCCGCCCCATGCACCCTGCTTGCCTGGGAGCCTCAGGCAGCGTCGCCGACCATTATCCTCACCATCGCACTAAACCGGCCCCACACCCCCCAGGAAAAGGGGGAAAACAGGCGGCACCACCACTAGCTTTGACCCCTGGTCGCCTCGTTTTCTCCAGTCGCCCCTTCCCCAAACGCTGGGTCCAGAAGGGGGATCCCGCCCAGCCCCGGGAGCCCGTCCGGAGCGCCGGCGCCGGTGCCGCTTCGCCCGTCTTCCCTGCGCTCGCTCTTTTTGTGCACGGCGGCCCAGGCTGCGAGGTGTTGTTTTGTTTTCGTCTTTTTATTGGTATTTTTTCTTGCCCTTTTTCATTCTTTTTCCTTTTTTTTTTTTTTTTTGGCCTGGGGGCGGCAGCGACGAACGCCCACCGCCCGGTCCCCTCCGCCAGCTCCCGACTGCCGGCTCTTCCTCTCGCCTCGCTCCTTTCTCTGCTGTCTCCGCTCGCTCCTCCGTCCTCTCAGCTCCGTCCTCAGTCCACTGCCCTGTCCTCTCCCCACCGCCTCCGCTCCACGCCTCTTCTTCCCCGTCCTTCTTGCCCCTTCTCCCCTTTTTCTCTCCCCCTTCTCTCCGTCCTTATTTCTTCCCATCCCTCCCCCACCAGCACCACGCACATCTCTCCTTTGGTTCCCTTGCTGCCAGCGACGGCAAGCCGCCCCCCCCCTCGCCCCCAAATAATAAAAATACCCAGCCAGGGGGCAAAGCCCTGATGCCGGGCGCCGCGAGGGAGGCGAGAGGACCCGGGCCGCACCGGCGGCCGGCAGCCGGAGCGCGGTGCGGAGCGAGCAAGCGGCGCCCGCCCGGCTCCCGCCCGGAGAGCTCTCTGCAATAGGCCGAGCCGGCTGCATTAAGCTTCTTGCAATCAATAAAGCGCGGGTCAGATTATGCAAAGCGCATATATTAATATGCAAAGTTTTAAAGATTTTTAAATGGAAGGGCGAGCGCGGCGCGGGCGGGCGGGCAGGGGCTGCGAGGGGAGAGGGAGGAAGGGAGGGCGGGCGGGCAGGCGCGCAGGCGAGCTGGGGAGAGGAGGAGGCTGCCCGCCGCCCGCCCGCCCGCCCGGCTGCGCCGCGCCGCCTTGCCTTACCGCTGCTCCCATCGGTAGGCGCCGCTGTCTTCGCCATGCGCGTCAGCTGCACGGCTCCGAGGGGATGGCCGAGGAGGAGCCGCCGCCGCCAACGCTACCCCCGCTCCCGCTCCCGCTCCCGCTCCCGCGCCCGCTCGCTGCCTGCTGCTGGCGCTGCTCTGGCCGCTGCTCTTCGCCTGAGCTGCCCGCGCGAGCCCAGGCGCGCGCCATCCCCGGCTCCCACCTTGTCCCCATGGCAACCCCGGGCCCAAGGATGCTCAGAGAGAGAGAGAGAGAGAGAGCGCGAGCGAGAGAGCGAGGGGGGGAGAGGGAGAGGGAGAGGGCGGGGAGCGCAGGGGACACGGAGGCAGGGAGAGGCCCGAGACCCACGGAGATTCAGAGATACACAGAGACAGAGAGACGCAGAGATACTCAGAGATACAACCGACGGACCAAGTGACGGAGAGTGGAGAGGGGCAGGGATTAGAGGGGGGAACCCAGACAAGAAAACCCCAGAGGGCCAGAGACACACAGAGACACAGAGACACAAAGAGACACAGAAAGAGACAGAGGGGGAAGGAGGGGGAGCAGAGGGGACTCGAAGGCAGGGAGACACGCTGAGGTCCAAAGACTCTCAGAGACACCCAGAGACATTCAGAGACAGAGACAGAGAAGAGGGGAGAGGGCAGGGCACACAGAGGACACAGAAGCCCGGAAAGAGACAAAGAGATGCCGGGGCAGAGACATACAGAGACACGCAGAGACACGGAGGAACGTGTAGACACAGGGACAGAGAGCGAGGGATGGGGGCAGCAGGGGGCTCAAAGGCAGGGAGAGGCCTCAAGACCCAGGGACTCAAAGGGGCACCAGAAAGACAGAGACAAGGAGGAAAAGGGTAGCGGAAGGGGTGGGAGTGGAGGGGACATGGAATCAGGGAGAGACCAGCAGAGACAGAGAGAGGCCAGAGACACGCCAAAGCACGTGCACACGCACAGTGGGGTCATGTGCACATGCACAGTGGGGTCGCAGGGTGGGAGAGGGGTGGAGAGCAGCAGACAGGGAAACAAAAGCAGAGAGAGGCACAGGGACCAGAGACACCCAGAGACAAAGAGATAAGGAGAAGAGGTCCATGGAGAGAGAAGGAAGAAAGAGCCACAGAGAAGACACATGGACAGGAGACACAGGTAGTCAGAGGCAGAGAGAGGCAGAGGCAGAGATAAGAGAGATAGGCATGCAAGAGTCAGAGACAGGAGAAGAAACACATGCAGACAGAGAGGAATGAAGAGGCAGGACAGAGTTGGAGAGAGACAGAGACAGGCACAGAGATAAGAGAGACATGCTGAACCAGAGAGATGTGAAGGGACAGCCACTGGGGAGAGAGAGAGAAAAGCCAGAAAGACACTGACAGAGACCAAAAGATACAGAGACTGAGACAGAGAGAAAAAGACACACACACACACAGACAGGGACAGGGACAGATGGTGAGTGAAATGTAGACAGAAACACAGTGAAATCGATGTAGGAATTCTGAGAGATTCTAAGAAACAGAAAGAACGACATGTGCAAAGAGAGACACAGAAGCCAAGACAGAAAAAGAGACAAAAATAAATACAGAGACAGTGAGCAACAGAAAGCCCAAGAGGGAGAGTTAGAGCCAAAGTCGTGCGGAGAAACACAGAGGTGCCGTGCGCGAAATAGACAGAGACATGGACGGAGACAGAGGGATGTGACGAGAAGGAGGCAGACACCAGAAGAGGCTTTCTGGTGACAGAGGTCCACAGGAGACTCAGGTCAGAGACAGCAAGAGATGTGGGGAGAGTCAGAAGTAAAGAATGAGACTTGAGGAAAAGGGGACAGGACCAAAACCGCCTCGGGAAGGCAGAAGGGAGAGGCTGGGCTGACAGCAGAGACCAGGAGAGGGACAAGGGAGGCTCGGGGTGCATCAAGGGAGAGAGGGGCAGGTGGGGGAGACAAGAACAGCGACGAAGCAGGAGGCAGTACCCTGTCACTGAGCACCTCTCCTGTGCCAGGCACCGAAAGACTGAGGAGGAAGAGGAAGGAAAAGGGAGCCGAGGGGAAAGGGACCCTGCACCAGAGGAAAGTCTGCGTGGGGTCCGGGAAGGGCACGTGGCTCCCGCCCCCTGCTGGCAGGGGCGCGGCAGTGCAGGCAGGAGGATGGGCCTGAGGAGTGGTACCCAGACCTGGAGGGGGTTTGTGGGGACAAGGAGGAGGACACGGGGGCGCGCGCCGCGCGGGCGCGGCTCAGCAGCTGCAGCCGGCCGACGCTTTGTTGCCCATACCACTGCCCCGAGGACTGTATGGGCACACGGGCCCCTCGAGACATGTGCATGAAAGAAACACGAGAATCATCAACTGCCCACGCGTACAGAGGATTCTGAGACTCACACTGCAAGTACTTAATGGAAACAAATTCCGGAAACACCTACCCTGCGGGCGTACAAAGTAAGTACCGGGACTCGTGCAGAGGGCATAACAGGGAACTACCCACTACCCTGGATACACAGACGGCAGCCTCTTGGAACCCGTACTGTGTGCACAGCACAGACACGTACAAGAAACAACTGCCCTGCCCCGTGTGCACACAAGGTAGGTTCAGGCACCTGTGCATCACATGTGTGAGACAGAACCGCTTAGTGTCCTCTGTGCAGAGCAGGACCCCTGGGCCCCGCACTGCTCCTGCACAACACAGGTGGAGGAGGGAGCACCTGCGCCGCCTGCACACAAACTGGGCTCACCGCACTCTGGGGCGTGGATGTGAGGGGCGAGCCCCCCCCCGCTCCAGCGGCTTCCTGGGACCCACTCTGTGTGCACAACACCAATGAAGGCAGGAGAGCCCTAGGGCTGTGCCTGCAAAGTAAGCAGGCAGACCTGATGGCCTCCCTTGTGGGAGCATGATGGACACCCAGAAGCAGGTTCTGGAGACCGCAGAGTGCATACAACACAAGTACAGATTTTTCTTACCAAGGCCTCTGGGTCCCCCTAGTAAGGAGGGAACTCCAAAAGGGTGTCTGGAATGACCACACAGGGTCCTCCCACCCTGAGAGGAACAAGAAAGGAACAGTGGGCCCTGCCACGAGTGTCCCAGAAGGACTCCTGGGTGCCCTGTGGTGTGCATGCTACACAGAGGAGCTGCGGGTGCCCAGGCACCCAATGGAAAGGAAGCTCCAGGCCAGGGGTGCCAGGGATGTGCGGTCCTCTGCCTCACCCCCAGCACCTAAAACGACCAGCACGTAGTAGGGGCCCATCCCTTCTGAGAATGACCAAGTAAGTCCGTGATAGTTATGTGCACAGCAAATACAGGGGTACCGATATTCAGGATCCAGAAATGCTGATTTGATGCATGTGAAGTCCATGTCAGATGCTTACTGGGCAGTACGGTGAGGAACAGTGGTCTGCTGCCTCCATGTGACAGGTATCTCTTAGTCATCCAGAATATCCACGTTAAGCAGAAGCTGACATCCTTCATGTACTTCCCAGAGGCAGATCTAAAAGGTGGCTCAAGCACCTGTGTGTGCAGGTTGTCCCGAATGCTCTGGGGGGCTCCACCCAGCCATGAGTCATCGCCCCATGAGGATGCATGCAGCCTGTGTACATGCACACCCCAGACACACGCAGACATGTACGCAGCACACTGAGTACAACGTAGGGGAACCATGCATGCTCTCCCTACTCCTGAAAGAGCCCCCATCCCCAAAGCACTGGGCTCCTCTGAGGTGTGTGTGTGCATGCAGTCCAGGAGAGGGCCGTCTCTGGGTGTGGGTGCCCATGCGCACACCTCTTCCTGTGCAAATGAAGTTGTGTGCTCAGCTCTCTTCATCCTGCCTGTTCACGTTTCAGAAACGTGTACAGTAACAGTACGTGGCCTGTCCCAAGTGCAGTATGTTAGAAGCTATGAGTACTCTTAGTTGTGTGTGTGTGTCCAAACGTGCCTCCAGACAGATGCCATGCTCGCTAACACAGTGTGTCTCTTCATGCATCTGGGGCACCTGTCTGCTTGTGTGTGCATCTTTGTGTCTGGGTCACAAGTCTTGGGTCTCCCTTACAACCTGGAGGATTAAGGAGGTAAGATAAGGGAAACAGAGGCACACGGAGGGAAAGGAGGAAAGGACAAAGGAGGAGAGAAGTGGGGCAGGAAGGGAGGGGGAAGAAGAAAACTGGAACTGGAGTGGGACCTAGGGAAGGGAGGAAGCAAGGGAGGAAGCAAGCCCTGGGAACAGAGGCAGATGGGGAGAGGGTGGGTCAGGCAGGAGCAGTGGGGGAGGAGGGCAATGGGAGGGAGAGAAAGGAAGGGTGGCTGAGGAGGAAGGGAGGGAGTGAGGACTGACTAGACAAGGGTGAAGTGCAAAATGAGGGTGCCCAGAAGAGAGAAGAATAGAAGGAGCTGTATTTCCATAATTACAAAGAGAAGATCAGTATATACGATAGTTGATCAATAAATCTTTTTGTTGTCAAAAAATAAAGAGAGAAGAGGACTAGGAAGAGGAGAAAGGAGATGAGAAATGGAGGAAGGGAGGTAGAGGTTTTTCTGGTCTGTACAAAATTTAGATATTCCCCCAAGGGCCTCCCATGGGACAGTGTTTGAGGTGGGGTGGGGAGTGAGGGGACGACAGGCAGCAGAAGAGAGAAGGGAAGGGAACGCATAATATAGTTGCCCCGGATGGGACAGCCAGCTGCCTCCAGCATCCTGCCAGAGATGGGCACCTGAGGCACAGAGGAGGCACGTGGGCCAGGCCCACAGGGAGAGGAGAGGGCTCTGGAGGAGGTGGGAGAAGGAGCCAAGAGACTGGCAGGCTCCTCGGAGTGGGGGTGGGGGCCCAGGGGACAGAGATTTCCAAAGGCCAGAAGGAAGCTGCAGTGGGCAGGAGTGGGGAACTGAGGACCCAGTGGAGGAAAAAAGCTTAGAAAGGGGCCAGGACAGGCCAACTGGAGACGGAACCAGGAACCCAAGGAGCAGCTGGAGGGCTGGGTGAGGGCCGCAGGCACCCTGCAGGTGGGCCCTGCCTGATGTGCATCCGGGGTCAGAAGCTCTCCCTCCCAGGTTGGCTCTTCCAGATCCTTCCGTTTACGAAACGTTCACGGAGGACGACTATGTGCTGGGGCCATGCTGCAAGCTGCAGACACGAAGGCGGCCGAGACGACTCTGCCCTCACCGAGAGCCTCATCTTGGGAGGAATAGACAGGAAATACGCAGTCACTGATACAGCGACACAGACGAACCCCGAAGCACAGTGAAAGAAACAGGACACAGAAGACTACCTACTGTAGGGTTCCATTTATGTGAAATTCTAGGCAGAGCAAAACCTTAGTGACAGGAAAGCAGATCAGGGTGAGAGGGGCTGGGCCTGGAAGGGGCCTGTGGAAAAGGGCCAAGGAGGGAGTGGGGGGTGATGGAAACATTTTGCATCAAAATTGTGGTAGTGGTTACAGGACTGTGTGCGGTGTGTGTGTGTGTGTGTGTGTGTGTGTGTGTGTGTGTGACAGAGAAAGAAACTGTACACTTGAAATCGGTGAATCAAGTTGTACACTTAAAATGTGTGAATCTTACTGTACAATATTTAAGTCCTACTACAATACTACAAAAATAAGTAAGCAATTAAAGCCAGAAGAGGAAGCCTTGAAATAGAGGAAACACAGGGCTTGGTAGGAGCCAAGAGGAGGTCGAGGGGGCAGTGCGGGAGGACTTCTAGGAGGCAGCGAGGCCAAGATAAGACCTGAAGGAAGGGGTCGGGGAGGCGTTTCTGTGAAAGGACTTCCACACAGAAGCGGGTGAGAACTGGAAGAAATTCAACATGTCCCCCACACAGAAGACAAGTAGGGCTACCAAGAAGTGAGAGAAGAGAAAATCAAGGTCCAAAATGCAAACCTGATGGCTATTTGGAGCATCACACTGAATAACCCTCACCTGCTCCCCCGAAAGTCCCACAGGAAGGAAACTACAAGACAGGACTGGAAATTTCCGATCTGCCCCTGCCCCCTCCACGGAAAAAAACTTCCTTCCCCTGCCATTCCGGAACTTCTTCCCTGCTCCCTTCACGTGGGGACATCTCTCCTCCTCAGGAAACCACCTCCACAACAGGCTGACGCCCCAGCTCCTCTAGCCACAAGCTCCCAGACCCGAGCCAATCCCTCCCACCTGGATTCTGTGTGGCCACTGCCCCCTGGCGGCTGGAGTGATGCATTACTTAGGAAGGAAGGACAGTCCCAAGGCCAGGCCTAGTCTCTGTCCCTCCAGAGCTCAGTCCAAACCATTCCCATTGCAGTTCCCTCTCACAGTCCCCTCTCAAAGTCCCCTCTGCCTTGCTAGATCCAACAGGCTTTTCCGTCCTGTCCCACTCTCCTTCTCTACAGTGCGTACATGGCCATGACCGCGTTTAAAATCCTCTTTGGGGAGCTTGCTATTCGATGGGATGCTGCCCGATTCGTGTATCGCTTAACGCATCCAATTAGATCTCAAAAAAAAAACATCCCCTTTGGATCTAAGGAAGCTCACTCCCTTGGTTCTCCTCCTGGGTCTCAGCCGCTGTCCCGGAGCGAACCGCCCCTCCCACACCTGCCTTCCCCGTGCTGGTAGCCCCCACACTGGTCTCCAGCTCAGCCCTCTCTCCCACACTTCAGACCCAGATACCTAGGCACCTCCTGGAGGTCCCAAAGGCACCTCAGAACCTGCACATTCCACCTGAACAGGCCCCCTTCCCCTCCATGCACCCCAGGCCTGGGTTCCTCTCCCCATACAGGTGCCTCCCTCCGATGCAGCATTCAGGTCGGAAAGGTGGCCTCCAGCCTTAGCAGCCGCTCCTCACACACCCAAGTCAGGCCCCAAATCCTGTCCAGTTCATTTCCTTCCTAAATATTAAGATGAACGATATAAAAATTGCCAACCATTAACTGGCTTTTTCTTGCAAAACAGTACTTTCATAGAATTTAACCTGGTATTTCTCAAATCCTTTTCTTCTCTTCCCTGCTTGCACTGTCCCAGTTCAGGCCTCTGCACGCCCTGCTCACCTGTGGCACCTGTCCTCCCAGTCTTCAGTCCATCCTGCACGTTGGTCACTGAGGCGTTCTTTCTACAACCTGGCTCTGAGTGAGTCACTCCCGGGCTTCAAACTCTTTCAGGGCTCCCCATCGCCGACAGGATAAACACCAAACTCCTCGGCCAATTTGTCAGGCCCTTCATAATGTCTGGCTCCCCTCCCCCTCCAGTCACTGCCCACTTCCCACCCTACACTCCCACTGCACCAGACCACCACCATTTCCTTGAATCTACGTCCTCTTACCTCCTAGCTTTGGCATATGCCATTCCCTGTAACCAAAATGTTCTTCCCACCCTTATCCCCCTGGCAATTCCATTTGATTTCAAAAACCAGCTCACACATTTGAGGCTATCATAATTACCCAGTTTATGCATTCATGCTCCGATATACACAGCTGGAGCACCTGTGTAAGTGCCACCTCCGTGGGAGGAGGTGCTGGGGATGCCAAGGGGGAGAAAGTACAGTTGCTGCCCTCGGGAGCTCACGGGCGGGTGGGAGGGACAAACACATCAACACATCGATAAATCAAAACAACACAATATGCTGGGACACAAACCCAGCCTGGGAAAATTTTCTTGAGTTTTAAAATGGAAATAGTTCTTCTGAAGTTGGAGGAGCATTAACTTGAGAGAGGACAGCGTATTCTGAAGCACCTACGTGACAGAGAGCAAGCCATGAGCAGGCAGGCAGTGGAGCTGCGAACGCACGGGCTCTGAGAGGAAGATGTTGCTGGAGAGGCTGGATGGGCCCAGCCACTGAGCATCTTTCGGTCTCAGAGACCATGGGGGCTGCATCAGTGCAACTTGGCGTTTTTGAGACATGCACTTGAGGGGGCAAAAAGAGAGACGGGAAAAATCAGGAAGCTGCTGCAAGAGCTTGGGCAAGAGCTGCTAAAGGCTGGTACTGTGATATCGGTGTCACGGAAACACAGGAGGTGACCAGAGTGCAAAGCCTTGAGGTGAGTCAAGCCAGTAGGCTTTATGTTTGGATATAAGGGTGGGAGCTGTGACGGCCACATTTCTCACCTAAGTGCTTAGGTGGATAGAGGCGCCATTCACGGAGCCGGGAGAAAATAGGAAGAGGCACAAAACTTATTCAATGAAGTCTTTTTGAAACCTCTTCGGTCCGAGGTGGCCAGGGGACATGCCCTGCACCCAGCTGTCTATGTTGGTTCCACTGTCAATGTTAGGGTATGTTCATGTGCAGTATCATGGAGACAGATCTGGGCTGAAGATTTGGGCAATGTGAGCATACAGGTGATAGTTAGAATCATGAGAGTGGATGACGTCCCTCAGGAAAGACATGTAGAAGGAGAAGAGCCTCAGACCCAGGAAGGGGCCCAGGGGAAGAACCGTGCTTCAAAGGTGATCTTCAGAGGAGACCTTACATGGACCAGAGAAGGAGTTGTTAGGGAAGAAGGAGATCCTTGAGAGCTAGATCATGGAAGCAGTGGCAGGCAGCCTTGAAGATGCCCCCAGTGGCTCCGCCTCCTGGTTCTCATACCCCTGTGTGGTCCCTCCCCGTGCACTTGGGCTGGAGCTCTTCTAGTGAGCAGAGTACAGCAGAAGTAATGAGACGTCATGTCTGAGTTTAGGTTACAAAAAGATGTATAGTCACATCTTTCTCCACTCCCCCCAGCCCCCTTCTTTCTCCAGTTACTCACCCTGGGCAAAACTGTGGCCTGCTATCCCCTCCACACACAGCTGGAGCCTTAAGTAGAGACTACACCCCTTAGCTGAGGGGCTCGTGGATTCCTGACCTGCAGAAACTATGAGATAATAAATGTCTGTTGTTCTGACAGGCTAAGTTTTGGGTTATTTGTTATGAAAAGGCCAAGGGAGAAAAGATTTTTGAGAGAAATACTGGTCCTGGTCAATGGAGTTAAAACTGCAGGTAAACACTGGCAAATGTCCTCAGATGTGGCAAAGGTCATTACCAAGCTGGGTTCCAGCGGTTTCAGAGAGTTGAGACTCCGATGGGAGGTGAAGGCTGGGGCTGGAGAACAGGAGGGCTCTGCAGAGGCCCGCTGCTTCTGCCTACCCAGCATCCATTTCCTCGTCGTCTATGACATCGTCCTAATTTTTCTCTGAGTGACCACCCATGGCCTACCGGATACGACTCCATGAGACTGTCCGTCAGTGTGCCCAGCTATCCACAGGCCAAGGGGAGGCCACATGACTCAAGCTGCACCAATCAGAAGCTCCTCCCTGGAATCTGAATCATGAGCTTACGTGACAGGAGGCCGGAACCTGGTTAGACCCGATTCATGTGGCAGTCAGGACCCTGCGGAAGCTGCCATTCCTTCCGGGTGCTTCCATTCCTGCCACTGACCTAGTCCCAGTTCCTTTCCAAAGCTTGGTTCTTCTGCCTCTCCTGCCATTGTGGGTACCATCCTCATTTCCTTCTAATAAACTCCTTGCAACTCCTTGCCTGCTTAAATGAATCAGCAAGGGTCAGTTTCTGTTGCTTGCTGCCAAAGAACCCTAACTAACTCATACTTGCTCTTTGAGAATTTTGGATGAGATGAGTAGGGGAACAAACAACAGGCTAGAGGTCTTTTTCAGTTGTTGTTTTTTTTTAAGATTTTTTAAAAGATTTTATTTATTTATTTTTAGAGAGGGAAGGGAGGGAGGGAGGGAGGGAGAGAGAGAGAGAGAGAGAGAGAGAGAGAGAGAGAGAGAGAGAGGGAAACATCAATGTGTGGTTGCTGGGGGCCATGGCCTGCAACCCAGGCATGTGCCCTGACTGGGAATCGAACCTGTGATGCTTTGGTTCGCAGCCCGCACTCAATCCACTGAGCTCCGCCAGCCAGGGCGGTCTTTTGTCAGTTTTTAAGGTGGCAGAAACTTGGATAATTTTCAGGCTAAGAAGGAAGAGAGAGACGGAAGGACTGTTGAAACAGAAAAAGGGAGAATGGTGGAGTGATATCCTGGAAGTCCCAATGGGATGGGTGACCCACGGGTGGGGAGGGCGGACCAAAACAGAGCCTGGAGACGCGATGTAAATCTGGGTGTAGGTTTGAATAGGAAGTTGAAGAAAATCGATTACATTGATTAGCCTTAATTTTACTTGCTGTGACTGAAAGGGTGGGGTGGGGAAACATTCATGGGGGAATGGAGACTGAGAGGAGGCTGAACGAGAGGCTGGAGCGGCTCCTCAGTTCACTGCTTTGCTGCCGTCCTTCTCTGAGCCGGTCTCGGCCACATGGACCAAGGCTCGAGATGTGGTGACAGATGAGGCAGAAGGCCAAGGGTCAAAGGGAATCGAGGAAGTACTGGTCATTTCCCATTTTCCTGTCCAGGCCCACCCTCTACCCTACTCTACCAAGCTCCCTTGCCCTCTGAATTCTAAGAGAGTCCCCCATGGGAAGCACCAGCGGGACATTAGAGAGTGGGAGAACAAAGCATCATTTGGGATATTTCTATTCCTCCCAGCTCTGTGTCGGCACCACGCTTCTGGCAACTGCTGTGCTGTCCGTATCTCCGGTGCCACTTGGGTTTTGTTCCATGGCCCTCACCGGGCTCCAGTAACGCCATCATTTCCTTTCCTTGCCCATGCAGACCTAAGGGTGTTCACAGCTTCCCGCTGCCTTCACCTCCCTTGTTGGTTTGCTCAATGCTGCCCACACCTCTGCAAAGAGTCTCTTCATTAAATTATCTTCAAAACCCCAGCTGTGGTGCCCTCTGTTTCCTGCTGGGACCCTGGCTATCAGAGAGCTAGTGAGAGAGATCAGATGGTCCCATGTGAGGTTCTGGCTGGGCAGGGAAGGTAAGAGGCAGGAGGCGTCTGGCCGACTGGCAGGAAGCAGAGGGATCAGGGAGTGGAGCCCTCTGTGAATTGGGGCTACAGGTGTGATGGCAGCGAGGGCCTGCCAGGCCTGGAAGGCGGGTGCTGGGATCAGAGTGCAGGCTACTGGTTTCAAATACGCAGGACAGTAAGCACTGTGTTGTGATCCAAGTCAGGGTTTTTTAATTTGGGACCCAGAGTCCGGTCTTGGCCTCCTGGCTCTGCCACTTTGCTAAATATCACCCAGGGAAGTGACTTCACCTTCCTGAGTGTACATCCTCACCTTTGAAGTAAGGATATTAATACCCACCTTACGGGTTTTGTGAGGGGTAAACACATGTAACCTGTTTGGCACAGTGCCTGGCACTTGGTGTAAGCGCTCAGTGAGTGTCTGCTACCCGCGCTGCAGCTCCAGGTGATGACTGGGTCCTCCAAGGCGTGGTCTCGGGCATGGACGGACGGAGTGGGATGGCGGTGAGCAGAGATGAGGTGGAAAGAGACTGAAAGGCTAGGTCACTGGGAGGAGGACTGTCACGGGAGGTGAAGCGTCCTAGCAGGATGGTAGGGGCTGGGTGGGAAGTCTGTGAGGAGGTGCTACAGTCTTCAGGAATGAGGGGAAGTGGCCAGGGAGTCAACAGATGTCACTGAGGAAATGGGACAGAGGGCTGCAGAACCTGAGGACATAATCCTCAAGAAAGCTAAGTTCTGTGATGTGGACGCCCCCTTTGAGATGTCCACAGTGATCACATGCCGGACCACGACAAAGCTTGTCCAGAGAGAGACTGGGCCTGACCCATCCTGTAGTACCAATAGCTAGAATAGATGCATGCCTTGGTGAAGGATTATTGAATGACTTGGGGGTGAGGAAAAGGGCACAGTACTGGGTGACATTTAGCAAAGTGGCAGAGCCAGGAGGCCAACACCGGACTCTTTGGGTCCCAAATTAAAAAGCCCTGACTTGGATCACAACACAGTGCTTACTGTCCTGCGTATTTGAAACCAGTAGCCTGCACTCTGATCCCAGCACCTGCCTTCCAGGCCTGGCAGGCCCTCGCTGCCATCACACCTGTAGCCCCAACTCACAGAGGGCTCCACTCCCTGATCCCTCTGCTTCCTGCCAGTCGGCCAGACCCCTCCTGCCTCCTCTCTCTTCCCTGTCCATCTTATTTAACATTGGTTTTATTCCACTTATAAAACCCAATCACTAAACAAATAAACAAACAAACCACCACTTGCCCTGAGTGGTGTGGCTCCGTGGGTTCAGCATCGTCCTGCAAACCAAAAAGTCACCAGTTTGATTCTCGGTCAGGGTACATGCCTGGGTTGCATTTATTTTTTTAATTAAAAAAAGAAAACAACTCTTGTCCAATTTAAATTAATGTTTTCTGCCACCATTATGCATGCTATTCTACCTACCTAGAATACTTTTGCCCATTCTGTCCACCAAAGGCCTTCTATTCCTCATTCAAGAATAAGCAAAAATTAATCATCAGGGAGAATAAAAATAAACCACAATGATCTACTACCACACATCTGTCAGACTGGCGAAATTAAAGTGTCTAACAATACCATATCGGCAAGGATGTGAAGAAAGAAGTCTCAGTGCTGGCAGGAGAGTGAATTGATATAAACACTTTAGAAAAACAGTTTATGAGTATGGTAGACTGAAAAATGTCCACCAAAAATATGTCCATGGCTTAATCCCTGGAATCTGTGAGTTATCATATGTGGCAGATGTGATTAAAGTAAGGATTTTTAAAAAGATTTTATTTATTTATTGCTAGACAGAGGGGAAGGGAGGAAGAGAGAGAGGGACAGAAACATCAATGTGTGGTTGCCTCTCATGCGCCCCCTATGGGGACCTGGCCCACAACCCAGGCATGTGCCCTCACTGGGAATCCAATCGGTGACGCTTTGGTTCGCAGGGTGGTGCTCAATCCACTGAGCCACACCAGCCAGGACTAAAGTAGGGATTTTGAGATGAAGAGATTATCCTGGATTATTCAGGTGTGCTGTAAATGCAGTTGTCACACGTTTCCTTATCAGAGGGAGGCAGAGGGAGATTTGACACAGACAGAAGAGAAGGACATGTGACCACAGAGACAGAGAAATTGGAGTGACACAGCCACAAACCCAGGATTGTTAGCAGCCACTAGAAACAGAGAGAGTCAACGAACAAATCCTCCTCTAAAGCCCCAGAAGGGAGAATGGGCCTGAGAACAAACTTGATTTTGACCAAGTGAAACTGATTTTAGACTTCTGGCCTCCAGAATTATAAGAGAATACATTCTGTTGTGTTAAACCACTAGGTTTGTGGTAATTTGTTATACAGCAGCTCTAGGAAACTAACAGTGGCAGTATCTACCAAACCTGAACACAGTCGTACCCATGTCCAGCAATTCCACTGCTAGGTATTTCCCAAGAGAAATGTAAGCATTTCTCTTACATTCTGCATTCACCAAGAAACATGCAGAAGAATGTTCACGGCATTATTCATAACAGCTCCAAACTGGAAACAACCCAAATAGCCATCAACAGTGCAATGCATGAACTACTTGTGGGCTGTTCATAAAAATGATTTAACTACAGCCCTGACCAGTGTGGCACAATGGGTTGAGTGCCGTCCTGCAAAGCAAAAGGTCACAGGTTCGATTCCAGGTCAGGGCACTGGCTGGGTTTCAGGCCAGGTCCCTGGTTCGGGACAAAGGGGCGTGTGAGAGGCAACCAATGGATGTTTTTCTTGCACTTTGGTGTTTCTCTCCCTCCCTTCCCCTCTCTCTAACTATAAATAAATAAAATCTTTTAAAAAATAAAAATATACTCAGTGGATTGAGCGCGGGCTGCGAACCAGGCATCGCAGGTTCGATTCCCAGTCAGGGCACATGCTTAGGTTGCAGGCCACAGCCCCTAGCAACCGCACATTGATGTTTCTCTCTCTCTCTCTCCCCCTCTCCCTTCCCTCTCTAAAAATAAATAAATAAAATCTTTAAAAAAAATAAAAATAAAAATATAGAGTCAACTACAAATAAACACATGGAAGAACCTCACACACATGATGTTGAGCAAAAGAAACCAGACACAACAGAAAACACATTTTATGACGTCATTTATGTCAAGTGCAAAAAAAGATAAAATTAACTATATCACTGAGCAATGTAAAACTAGAAAGTTAAAGAAAAGCAAGACATTATTACTGTCAGTCAGGATAGCCCTAGCCAGGTAGCCCAGTCTGTGAGAGCATTGTCCCAATATGCCAAGGTTGCAGGTTCAGGCCCCGGTCAGGGCACATACAAGAATCAACTGATGAATGCATAAATAATTGGAACAAATTGAAGCCTGTCTATGTCTCTCCCTCAAAATCAAGTTTAAAAAGTCAGGATAGTGTTCCCAGCTAAGAAAAGAGGGGAGCTGTGACCAGGAGGGAGCACATGATGGAAAGGTGGCACATGGGGGGTGGCTTCTGGGGTGCAGGTCGTGTACCCCTTAATGTGGGAGGCACAGAGGCTTCACGACAACTTAACCGTACATTTATGCTTTATGCACTTTTCTGAGTGCTATATTCACAACTAAAATGTATCTTGGTGGTGATGAAGGTGGTGGTGGTCATTTCCAATAGAGTGAACAGGAGCTTCCCAATCCATGAAGCCTTCCTGGGTCCCTCCACCCAGGTCCCTGGGGCTCCACCAGCCTCTGCTGCTTGTTCAGACACCAGCCGCTCTGGGCTGTGAGTCACAGTGCTCCAGTCTGGCTCACCCACCAGAGCAGAAGCCAGCACCCAGTCTAGAGTCCTCTCAGGGACCCCAGCAGAAGCCAGCCCAGGGCCTGGCCCACGGGAGGTCTTGGGGAACCTGGGTGTCCATGCCCCAGGCACACTGGACCTGCTTCACGTTTCCACCTTGCGTTGTAATCTTCAGGGCCCATGGCTGTCTGCCAGCATGTGGCAGCACACGGCTGCTGACGCAATGAAGAGGTGGCGGACTGACTCTACAGGGCCATTTGCCTTCCACTCTGTCCATCTTTGTCTCTCTATGTTCCATTCAGGAATGTGCCCCAGGGTCTAAGCAAGGTTCTCCACCTGGAATATCTCCTGTCACTGTTGATCTCCTCCTCATCTTCCAAGAGCCAGCTGCAGGGTCCTCTCCGTGATACCATGGCCTGCCTTCCTCTGAGCTCCCACAGTACTCCGTTTCCCTTGGCTGCATCCTGTTCAGAAGTCTTTCTCGACTTCTGAAGCTCTTTGATCTCCCTGGGTTATCCTTAAGGCCTGGGTCTGACCCATTTCTGTGTCTCAGAGGTCAGGTCACCCCCAGCGCCAGGTGCGAGCTCTGGCAAGCCCAGGCGGGCTTCACGATGCAGGAGCTCAGTGAGGATTTAGAGGAATGAGGTATTGCCTCAAGGTTCTGGGGACTGGGACTGCACTGCGCCTGCAACCTCCAAGGGCCTCAAAGTTACACTCTTACTTCCTACATGCACGTGCTGGCCAACAAGCACTAGCTTGAGGAGCTAAAAAGGGAACCCAGAGAAAGGGGGTGGGGTGCATGGGAGGGGCCTAAGGGATAGACAGGCTGAGGCAGGCAGTAGGGAAACTGAAGCAGAAGACAGCCCTGACTCTTGTCCAGTAAGGGGGCTGGTGGAGCCCACCATTTGCTAGGGTTTGAGACAGGCACCGTGGCCTGACGGAGCAGCAGACCTTGGCATTAAACTCAGCCAACAGGCAGCAGTTCCTACCCTTAAGCACATGCAGCCCCAAGTAAAGTTGGGAAGGTCCTGAAAAGAAAGCCTACTGCAACCCAAGCCAATGAATCCCCCAGCTCAAGGAAAGGAGCGCGGAAGCTCCCATCCCCCTCCCAACCCGAAGTGGCCCACTAGGAGGGGACAGCTTTCATCTCAGTGCTGCTGCTTTAGCCCCCAGGCAAGCCACTTCCCCTCTCTTGAGCCCATTTCCTGTTGCACTGGGTGTGAAATCCCTACTTCACAGAGCGGGCTAAGTATTAAGCCTAGTAGACCTGAGCTCCCTCCCAGAGAGGGTACGGAAAAAGCGGGGTCACACAGCGAGCGGCTGGACCAGGTCTTGACTGCTGGCCAGAACTCACCTGCTAAACCTGCTGCTTTATCCCTTGCATGTCAACACAGGTCACGGGTCCAGGACAGGGTCCCAGGTGTGAGCAGGTCCACCCCCTCCCCCAGGGGAGGCCAACAGTTCCTACCTCACCCCAAGCTCCCCCATCCTGGTTCCCTTCCCCATCAGGAAGAAAACCCCTGGGTGTTGTGTAAGAAACTTGAGTTCCTAAGCCCGTAAACAAGTGGTGGGGCAAGAGCAGGAGGCAACAGCCTCCTGCAGCCACAGGGGGGCAGGAAGAAGTTTGACTTCAGGAAGAGAAAAGAACAGATCCAGACGAGGTGACTCTCCAGAAGGTGGTATGTGGGGAACCACCTGGGGAGGGATTCCAAGCCTGGCTGCTACTCTGTTTGGTTTGCAAACCTGAGCTGTCAGCCTCAGAGACAGCTGGCCTTCGTCACTGGACAAGTTAAAAATACTGGTCTTCTCAAGGAGCAAAGCGTGTGTCCGCAGGGCTGCATTTGTGACTTCGAGGCAGTACAGTGGTACCTCGGTGCTCCTCGTTAGTTAGATCGTGACGAGTGCTGAGACCAGTGAGTACCTAGTGAAGCATCTTCTTTCGCCAGGTGGCATTGTGACTCACACAAGTTCTATCAAGTTCAACGAGTCTCAAGACACTCTTATCAAAATGCAATGAGTACAGGGCTTGATGAGGTCTAAAGCTGATGAGTACTGAGGTATGACTGTACTTCCTTGGACAGATGAGGAAATTGAGGCCCAGACAGGGGCACAAGCCTGTGGTGGCGACTGACAAAACGACCCAGAATCCTGCTCACCCTCCAGCCCGGTTCTGGGCCAGGAACTCCAGGACTGGTACTAGGCACAGGCTCTGATCAGCTCCCTCCTCCAGCCCATTAAGAAGAGTCCCAGGGAGCCTTGATGCCCACCTACGCCCCTGTCAGGGCAATTTTATTGGTACCATTTATAAAAGACCTTTCCCATCAGCCCCCAAGCCTTTGCCTTTCTCCTTCTGAGAAAGCAGCTGGCTTCTGGTCCTGGCCCCGTGGGCAACAGCACACACGGTCTGGTAACTGCTGACAACACACCTCACACTGGGTGTGGGTCCTTGTGCAAGTCCGTGCCCACCTTTGGGGAGCAGGGGAAGGTGGAGTGCCAGGTCTGTGTGTGGAAGGTGGGCAGAGCCCTGGCTGGCTGCAGAGATGTGTGGGCAAGGTGAACACGCCCCACGTGTGCCCCAGCTCCAGTGCCAGGGGTGGCTGAAGCCCAGGGTTGGGGGCAGTAAAATCAGAGATCCTGAGAGAGAAGCCCTTAAGCCAAATAAGTGTGTGGAGCAGGCCAGGACAAGAGCCCAAGAGAGATTTCCATGGGGGCAATGTGTGCACACAGTCCAGGGTCAAGGACACAATACGCAGGAGGCCCTTAGTGCCTATGTGGCTGTGTGCCCTTCCCTTTGGAATCTACATGCTGGAGCCCCTGGCCTCCTGGAGCTGAAAGAACACACCTGAGGGTGGGGGTGGGGGGAGCTTGGGAAGGAAACTCAGCTGGAAGTGGTTTAGGCCTCAGAGCCCACATCCTGTCAGAGAAGCTGTCAATGAGCCAGAGTGTCACATGGGCTGGCCATCTGTCTGTCTCAGTCCTCAAAGCTGCTGGAGTGACAGTCCCCTAAGAGCAGAGATGGTCTTTATCCTCTCGGGAAGGTGGCCCGAAAGCTAGAAGGTGGGGTCAGTCCTGCTAGATCCTGGATCAGGAGGCCTCCGACGGGCGCCGTCCCCCTTCCTCCTCCATGAGCAGCAGGCGGCGCCGGCCGGCCTCGTAGTCAGCCTCGTCCACACTGACCAGCAGGCGGACAGCCTCCCGGCCGACGGCCTCTCGCAGGGCCTCAGTTAGGAACACGCCCCGCAAGGCCTGCAGCAGGGCGCCACTCAGGTAGTCCCCCCAGAAGGCGTCCAGATAGGAGAGCTCCGAGAACTTGATGTCACACACCACGGAGCCCAGGTCTCGGGAGCGCAGCACCGCCGTGGCCTGCCCGAACACGTCTAGCTGCCGTGCCAGGGCCTGGGGCCGCCGAGATGCCACACCCTGCTCCAAGGCTGGCCCGTGTTCGCAGTACTCTGCTCGCACCCTGAGCCGGATGTCTGTGGAGAAAGAGGACTCATCAGTAAGGGGCTGATACCCAACTCGATGCACAAGGGGACTGACACCCCTCCTGCCTCCCTTGAGCCTCCTCTGCAGGCTCCTCCCACTATCTTGTGGGCTGCACTGCACCTGCCCTACATCCTTTCCCCTTCTGGTAACCACACCCAAGTATGGGTGACACCCTCACATGGCTTTCCTCCTGTGGTCTGGCCTGCTACCCCCTGACCCGGCGCCCTCCTCTTCCCCTCACGTGCCCCCACTCCAGCCTCACCACCTCCTTACTGCCCACTGCCCCCACGTCCAGGCAGGTTCTACCCAGCCCCGAGATGCTCTGTACCAAGTCTGCTCCCCACTTCCTGCAGGGCTACACTCAAATGTCACCTCCCCAACAGGGCCTGTCCCAACCGTCGCAATTACAGCTTTACTACCACCCCTCTGGCTCCCAGCATTCCCAGTTCCCCACACCCTGCTCCATTTTCCGAAGGTGCTTACCACCTTCTCACCTACTCTAAGCTTTCCCTTCCTGTCATGCCTATCACCCACCTCCCCACAATGTAAGCTCCCTAAAGGACAGATTTTTGTCTGTTTTATTTAATTCTGTAGCCCCGTGGCACATGGTACATGCTTTGTTCACTTGCACAGACCTGTGACACACAGTAGGTGCTTGGTATATATTTATGAAAGAATCAGTGCATGAATGAATGAATAACCCCTTTAGGCAACCAGCCTAACCCCTCTCCCGCCTTCAAACAGTGAGATTCACATGAGCCAACCACATTCCCAGGCCCTACCCACCAAGCAAGCACCAGACCCAGGAGACTGAGGCCTGAGCTGGGCTGGCCCCACAGGAACCAAGTGCTCTCTTTCCCAGAAGCTGCTAGAACAATGGGCTGTAAAATTGCAGAGCTGCTGAGGGCGCTCTGCCCCCAGGAAGAGAGAAAATGAAGCCTACGCAGGCAGGGCCAACGACACAGAGGGAAAGACTCCCGAGCTCATCACATGAGCTGAAGAGCACCTGGAGTTTTAGCCACAATTTCTTTTCTGCTGAAGTCAGCCTGATTTGAGTTTTTGTCACTTACAATGCTGCCCTCACCCACCCAAACGAGACAGATGGCAGCTCTGTGCGGCGGACAGGAAGACACGTAACTCCTATGGCTCCCCTTACACATGGGACCGCAGGAGCATCACCTCCCTTCAGGATCACTGAGCCTGCGCCTGTGAACGGGGGCTACTAACACACGGCGCAGACCGTCCGAAGGATCAGCTGTAGGCTGCAAGTAACAGCAGTCCACACTGAAGAGCACTGACTACCTGCCAGGCGCCACTCACAGCACTGGACTCCTGTGAAGTCACTGAATCTGCAAACAGCCACGCTGCACTGATGAGGACACGGAGGCAAACAGAGGTGCAGCAAGTTGCCCAAGGTCACATGGGCGGGCAGTGGCAGCACAGGGCCAAAGCTGCTGAACCCTCCATGCCCCAAAGAGTAGCTCAGGTTAACAGAGCCTTGTGACCTGGAGCCAGTTCCAACCCAGGCACCAGCTATGTGACCTGGGACGAGTCAGTCTCTCCGAGCCCAGTTACCTGCCTAAACCAGAGGACAATCCCTGCTGTGAAGGGCTATTAAGAAGATTAAAAAGAGCAAAGAATAGAAAGAAACTGGCTGGCACAGCACACACACTATGCCCACAGGTGCTCTAAGAACAGTAGCCTCCAATAGCTCCAATGTGCTTGATGCTTTGTCTCAGGGGATTCAGTAGGGTTAGCCTTGCGAGGCAGAGGCCACACTGAACCCCTCTGACAGATGAAGAAACTGAAGCTCTGGGAGGGGAAGTGTCATATCCCAGACTCCCTTTACCTTTTACAGACCATGTGAGCAGCAGAGCAGAAAGTAGAAAGCAGTTCTCTGCTCCCCGAGATGACTTCTCAACACCCCCCACTTCCTCCTACCACTCCAAACCCCAAACCCTTCCTCTTTCTGCCTTGACAGGAACCTCACCCTGTCTCCTCGAAGTCCAGGGAAGCCTGCCAGGCCTCAGCCCCAGGACTTCAAAGGAAACTCCCTCCACCCAAGGACCAGGTAAGACCTCGGGGCTCACATCCTTGACTCCTTTGAGTGTCTGACCATGCCCTCAACTGGCGTGGGCTGGGGAACAGGGGACTGGGAGGAGCAGCACCTGTCCAAGGCCACACGTGGCTGCTCAGTGGCAGAGGCACAGAGCCAGGTGGCGGAGTCAGACAGACCTTGAGGCGAGTCCCGGCTCTGCCACTCTCTAGCTGTGCGGCCTTGGGCATGTGACCTCACCTCTGAGCCTCAGTTTCCCCATCTGAAAAACACAAACAAACAAGAGGTCCCTGCTACACAGTGGGGTCATGAGGATTCAATGAGGCAGCTTGTGAAATGCGTGACCCAGGGCCTACAACACTCAAGGCACTGAGAAACAGGAACTGTGATTCCGACACCCACCTTTAATCCCACAGCCGCTGCCCAGGTCTTACCCTCTCTTGAGTGTGCCCCTGAGCCAAACTCCTCCTCCCTCACCTCCTTCTATCCCAGCTACATCCTCCCATGCCCTCCTCTCCAGTCACAAGGAAAGTGCTCTCAGCACAAGCTTCACTCACTCACAAACATAACCTGCCAGCCTTCTCTGCCCATAACTACCCACTCGCCTGCCATGTCCTGCCCAAGTGAGTCCCCTCCCGGGTAATGTTTCTCCTTAGCACAGGCTGCTATGAGACCTGTGGCATAAACTGTCTATTCACATGCAGCCCACCCCACAATATGGGGCGGGGGGGTTAGAAGGATGACAGAACCAGGGTGGAGTCATGTGAGTCTCATTCATTCTTTCATTAAACAGCTATTTTCACTGAGTGCCAGCAGCATGGGGTGACACAAGCACCCTGCCATGGGAGAAACTGGAAGACGCATAGCCCCCAGGGAGAGAGCACTTCCCAGATCTGGCCCTACCCAAGGCCCCTCCCAGTCTTAAGCCCCCAGGTCTTCCCAGAACCGTCATCACCCCATTTACAGAGGAGTCAAGTCCCACTGGGTCTGGAACACAGCGGAACAGCACAGAGGCCACACACCATCTGAGCTGCGGCTCTGGCCCTGGCCCTGGGTCACAGCACATGTGCAGTCTCCCCGGGACTCCTCGCCAACGACTCAGTGATGATGGGTGACCCCCGGCAGTTCCGACTGCAGGCTGGCACACACTTCACACCGACTGACCCTTGTGATCATCCCTTCAATGCTATTAGGCAGTGCTATTATCCCCTTTTTGTAGATCGGGAAACTGAGGCAGAGGGCATGAGTCACCTGCCCAAGGCCACAAAGGCAGGAAACAGCAGAGCGGGAATTCCAACCAAGGTGCCTGGCTACAGGGCCCGAGCTCTTAACCACCCCTATCTCGCTTGCTGCCCTCTCACAACAATACACAGAAACCTGTAATTAAAAGACATCCTGAGGGAGAGGAGAGGAAATGACAGAGCATGAGGTGTACCTTAGACTGAAATGATCAGAGAGGACCTCTCCAGGAAATGACCCTGGAAGTGAAATGTGAATGAGGACAAGCAGGCTGAGACAGAGACACTGGGGCAGAGAAGAGCAGCATTCCGGAAAAGAAGACGGCACATGAAAATCCAGAGGCAGAAAATGAACTTGGGACATTCACAAGCTACAGTCCAGTGAGGCTGCATCACAGTGGAGGAGGAGGGCACAAGGGGACAACGGGAGGGAGAGAACTGACCACACCCTGGCAGGCCGCCGTAGGAAGTAGGGGCACTCCCACACCTCCCTGCACTTCAGTGGCCTCCTCTGTGAGACGTCCCCACCCTAGCACCTGCTCTCATGGGCCCACTGTGAGGATTCCATGGCCAAATGCAGGTAAACAGCTGAGGCTTGTCACCTGGAACTCATTTTACCCTTCAAGGGCATCAGGGTGTCAGGAACAGGGTAGGTCAGTAGTCCCAGATAGAAGTAGAAAACACAGAAAGAAGTGGATGGACTGGCCCATGTGTGACAGTGAGAGACGAGGCAGGAAGAGCACCCAGCAAGCATGTGACCTGGGCTGGGGGCTGGCCGAGTTGTTTCCTGTGGCCAGGAAAATGAAGCATTTGTCAGCAGTCCCGCTCCACTTGGGCAACTGTAGGGAAATACTCCCTGCCCCCAGGACAGAGGGTGGGGGTATGCCTTCCTAGAGAGGAGAGCTACTCCTGTTTCCTGCACTCAGGTGGGCCTCAGAAGAAAATGGGAGGGATTTGCCAGTGGGAGACCAGGGAAGACAGGAGGGACAGGCCCTGGGCCAGGTGAACAGGTGAGCAGCCATGCATGCTAATCCCTGAGGCAGGCGTGTGTGGGGCCAGAGATAACCTCTCTCGGGTCTTCTCTCCGGGTTCTCCCAGCAGGGCGGCTGGGGACTAGACGACCTGTGCTCCCATGGTGCCTGGCGCTCCAATGGAAAGAGCCCTGCCCTCCACTGCCACACAGGGCCAGGACCATCCCCTCTGGACAACAGCAGCACCCCTCCCTTCCCCAGTTTCTTCCCCAAGAGACAGCCAGAGTCAAGATGTCAAATGAGAAGTTCTCCAACCTCTACTGAAGCAATGGATCACGGCAGCGAGGAGAAACTGCTCCCAATGTCAGAGATAGGTAAGAACACAGCACCCAGAATGAGAGTTTGAAAAGAAAGAAACCTCAAACCAGAATCTGATCAAGCCTTTCTAGTCCCAACTACCAATTTTTAGGAAATACAGACAACAGAGAAACACATTCAGTAAACCCTAGCACAGGATGAAACTGGAAAAATTCAGTCTCTGGGAAGGACTGTGGGACGGCTTTTCTTTTAATCATCACCTGAGTATATGCTCACTGATGAGAGAGAGAAAGAGAAACATCAATGTGAGAAATATCAGCCCTTGCTGGTGTGGCTCAGTGGATTGAGTGCCAGCCTGTGAACCAAAGGGTCACCAGTTCGATTCCTAGTCAGGGCACATGCCTGGGTTGCAGGCCAGATCCCCAGTGGGTGGCGTGTGAGAGGCAACCACACACTGATGTTCCTCTCCCTTTCTTTCTCCCTCCCTTTTTCTCTCTCTGAAAATAAAGAAAAGAAACACCAATCGGTTGCCTCCCATACATGCACCCTGACTGGGATCAAACCTGCAACCTAGGCCCTGGCTGGGATAGCTCAGTGGTTTGGGTGCTATCCTACAAACTAAATGGGCCATGGGTTTTGGGTAAGCCCCCACTTGGGGGTATGCAAAAGGCAACTTGATCAATGTTTCTCTTGTACACTGATGTTTCTCTCCCTCTCCTTCTCACTCCCTTCCCCTCTCCCTAAAGATAAATAAATACAAAGAACTTATATGCATAACCCATGGACATGAACAATGATGGGGGGATTACTTGGGGGGGGTGGGAGGTGCTAGGTGGAGGAGGGAAAAGTGGAAAAAATCACAACTGCAATAACATAATCGACAAAGTACTAAAAATAAACTTTAGCCCTAGAACAAAAAATGAAAATAAAAAATAAAAAAAATCTTACACAGAAAAAACAAAAAAAATCCTGCAACCTAGTTATATGCCCCGATGGGAAATCAAACCCACAACCTTTTGCTCTTTGGGACAATGCTCCAACCAACTGAGCAACCCAGCCAGGCTGGGACAACTTCTTTCAACAAATACAATGCAAAGGGGGGAAGAGAGAAAACAACAATGGCTAGAGAACCCAAAAGATTAGGAGAGACTTAGGAGAACCAACTCCCATGAGACGAGGGGAAATGTGAGCACCAATTAGGTAACTGATGTTAAGATATTAGTACCAAATCAGCCACAAGTGGACAATTGCTGCAGCTGGGCGACAGAAGAGGGGTTCGTTACACTAGTCTTGCCTGCTTATCTTCTCCACAGAAAACACTGAGGGAAAACAAAGCTCAGACTATCATTCAAATCCTCTGTTTGTTTCTCATCATTAAAAATAATGATCCCTGGTTGGTGTGGCTCAGTTGGTTGGAGTGTCATCTCCATAACTGAAGGGATGTGGGTTTAACTCCCAGTCAGGGCACAGGCCTAGGTTGCAGGTTCAATCCCCAGTGTGGGCACAGACGACCCTCAGTCTGGGCGCATACAGCAGGCAAGCAATCGATGTCTCTCTCTCAAAACAGCAATGAAAAAAAAAGTCTTCAGGCAAGGATTAAAACATAAAAACTAAACTAAATAAATAAACGCAAAACTCAGGCCACAGCTCACAGGTTCTGCAGGATGGGCCCCTGGTTACCCCTCTTGCCCTCACCTCCTAGCAGCCCCCCCTCATGCCCTCCACTCCAGCCTTGTAGCTTCGCTGCCACCCTCCACCACTACCACCACACTCCCTCCTGGGCCTGGGCTCCTGCTGCCCCTCTGTCTAAAATATTCCACCCCAGCCGTTCACACACCCTTCCGAGAGGCCTTCCTAGATCACCTTATCTAGAAAATACGTCTAGAACCACATTTTCCATCACTCTCTACCCTCTTTTGCCCTCCTTTCTCTCCTCAGCTGACATCAGACATCTCTGTCCCTTGGTTTTCTCCTCCCATCAGAACTCAAGCTTCTCGAGGACAAGAGCCTCCAGTCCCTGCTGTACCTAGCAGGGGCACTCTACAAATACTTAAGTGATTACCAAATGAACAGACCCAAGTCGGCCCAGCCCCACCATCACTGCACAGTGAGGGCCATCACCCCTGTACCTCAACACTGTCTCGAGAATTCAAGGTCACGCGGGTAGTACACTGGGACAGCACCCAGCAGATGGCCCTGAAAGGGACATGGAAACTCTGAGAGCATGTGTCCAAGCCCAGGACCCCACCCCACTCCCTGTGCCCCCTTCCTCACACTTTACAGCCCTCAGGAATTTAGTCTGGTTCTACTGTAATGAGGTGCAGAGTGGGGAGTCCCCAGAAACAACAGAGCATATTCCCCACAATCCTTGGTGGGGGGGAGAAAGAGTGGGTGATATGGCCTTTAAAATACTTTACATAACAATGGCAAGTTAATAGCTGTGCTGCCACCCAGGGTAAAAGGTGTACACCCCGGGGACAGGTGTATGTGTCTTTAAGACATATTGTGACACAGCCAGATGTGGATGCCCATCCTGATGTCCCTGTGTCACGGGAAACTACTGCCCTAAGGATGGTAGCCAAAAGAAGTAAAGGATACAAAAGAAGTGACAAAAAGAACACATCATAGGAGGGGCCAGATACGAGGTCATATAGGACTTCCGGGCTGAGCACTTAAAATACGGGTGGGCTCAGAGAGTAAGAAGTGGACACCGTGAGGAGGAAAAGGGGGAGAGGAGGGCCCGGTCCGCCACAAGGTCTGAGGGCGTAGAGAGAAGCAGCCAGGCAGGCTGAGAGCAAGGAAGCAGCCACACAGGAGGGAAGGAAGGCAGGAGAGCTGATGGAGCCATGCAGGGACCTGCCTGACCAAGCAGGATTTGGGGAGGAGGTTTGGAGCTAAACTGAACTGTGAACTGTGACTGGGAGTACAGACCCCTGCTTCTCTGAAGGGCCTGCAGAGAAGCCACTCTCTTGGGGTGTGTGCCTCCCTGGACTCCACTGTGATCCAGTGTGACACGGCACGTGACTTCCTGGACTACTACATGGAGACAAGGACGATGCACCCCCAGTCCTGGAGGAGAGCGCTGCTGTGAGGGGATGGGGACTCTGAAACCCAGAGGTGCGCATTCCTGAAAGGATGGAGATCTGTTTACGCGGCTGCAGCCAGCTTAAGAAGAGATTAAGGATGTGGGGAATTTCTGGGCATGGTTCCTTTTGGAGAATAAGGTACATGCTGGGTCTCACAGGAGAACAGGGCTCTGAGCAGGGGTGCTCTCACCCCGAAAGGTTGGAATCCTATTAATAAAAACCTGTTTCCTTCAACACTAATTGCTGGGTTATGTGTAAAGGCACCGCGTGGCCAAGACCCGATCTGCTCAGTTACAGTACCACTAAGTGGAGTGCAGCTGACTGAGGGGCAAACCCCAGGGCTGTTACAGGTGAGGAGGGGACAAGAACAGCAGGATCCTTCCTCACTCAGGTCTAAAGGAGCCTTCTATCACCTCTGGGACTGGGCCTCATTAAAGGGAAGCCATCTTTGCTTTCAAAGGGAAAAACCAGGGCCCAAGTGAGGAAAGCCTCAGTCCAGCCCCACCCTGCCTGGTGAGTCAGCACTCAGACCTGCTTACCCATCCCCCCATCAAGGGCCAGCCACACCCTATGAACAACCTCCTTGCCCTCAAGGAAGAGAACTGATGCCTCTAAAGGCAAACCCCTCCCAAGCCTCAGCTTGGCTTGCTCCCTAGGGAGGCAGTGACTCCCTGGGCAGCCCAGCCAGCCTGGTGACTGGTAATTATCCCTGACTGTGGGGCAGGGCAAAGTCATGACAGAGCAGCCACCCCTCAAGGTCTACTGGTCTCTTCCTCTGGCCTGCCCAGCATAGTCTCACAGTCTCACCTAGGGAATCCGATGTAGCCCACAGCCTGGGAGTGGCGAGGCAAGATATCGGGAGCGGCAGGCATGGCCTCTCTGCAGATAGTCAGAGGAAGCACCTGGGACCGAGATTTTCTGGGGAATGCAGGGCTACTTCAACCTGGGGCCTTCACCTGTAATTCTACCACCCTCCCACCCCTGCCTGAGCATCTCACCACCTGATCCCATGTCCACAGGCTTGCCCGACTCAGAGGATGTACCAGAGATGTGAGGGGGAGGCCTGTGCCCTTCCTCAGGACAAGTGCGGTTTCTCGAGGTCAAGGTCTGAGCCTGCGTCTCCACAGTACAGTCCCCTCAACACACCTGATCCAACCTGCCTGCAGGTCCAGTCAGCTGTACCTCCCTCTTTCCTTGGTCCACCCACTTCTCGCCCTCTCCAATGTGATCACCTCTCCTGCTCGCTGGAGCTGAGCAGCCTTGTCACTCATTTGCTGCTCCCACTTTAATTACTTCCTGCACCTGACAGGGCATGTACCACGTGCCCTGAGTTATTCTAAGTATTTTACAAACCCTAACTCACCTATTAACTGGTTTTCCAGATGAGGTCAGAGTTCCTCCAAGAACAGGTATCAGATCACTTCAGCCCCCTGCTCAAATCCCTTGGCAGCACTTGCTGCATGGAATAAAAGCCAAACTCCCACCCACTTGGAGGCCTGCTGGGCTGCTCCACCCGATCCCCAGGATCCCTGCCCTCTCTTCCTGGGGCTTACTGTCTAAAATGAGCTTTGGTTTCACTGGTCTGTCACTCTACTAGAAAGAGGGTCACCTCCCCTAGGGCAGGGACCTCACTGCTGTTCCTGTACCTGGCACAGCGACAGTGAGAAGGGAAAACTGGTACACAGGCCCAGGCAGAGCACTGTTCTGCGTGTACGACGTGTATTAGCTCTTTTTCTCCCAACAACCCTGGTAGGAAGGTACCATTATCAGCCTCACTTTACAGATATGGTGACTGAGCTGTGGAGGGGTTTAGTCACCTGCCCAAGAACTGACAGCTAAGGCCAAGAAGTAAATGAGGCAGCCTGCCCCAGGATGCCATTTCCGCCCCTGCAGAAGAATTGATCACTGAATAAATACACCCTTGCAAATGTTTGCTAAGTAAACAAATGAAACTGGCGGCAGGCAGCAGGTTGTCAGGGAAGGCTTCTATAGGAGGTGGCACAGGATACGACCCTTCAACTATGGGCAGAACTCAGATGAGCAAGATGAAGAGAGGAGCGAGAATTCCGCTGCTAAGCAGAAGGATAAGAACTGCTGCCCACCTGCCAGACGTCACTAGGTGTACCACTCCCCAGGCAAGTCCCCATTCCTCCTGTCCTGTGGCTCAGCAGCCTCCCCCAGGCACTGTCTGCGCACTCCCCGAGCCCCACAGATACCTACCGCAGGTCACTTTGCCTTCCGAGGTGGGTCTGGCCTGCTCCTGCTGCTGTCGGGGGACGGCTGGGCCCCCTCTCCGCCGCCGTCTGGCACCACCGCTGGGCCGGCCCCGACTCCGCCGCTGCCGCTTGGTTGGGGGAGAGCCTGAAGGGAGAAAGATGGGATGGCTAAGGACCAGATGATAGGTAGAGCACCGAGGCAGGTTGCCAGAGCCAAAGGAAGAGTTCGAGGTTGGTTCCTGTGCAGTGAGACCCTGGGTGTGCACCTCTGTCTCGGCGGCCCTGTCCATATAACAGGGAATAAGTACAACCTACCATCATTTAGAAGGGCAGGCAAGCACCCCCTGACCCAGCAATGCCACTCCCAGATGTGAACATGCAGAAACACCTGCACTCCACACCAGGATACCAGCATGGCAACAGCCACAAGGCTTTGTTCATAGCTTGCAACTGCATGCACTTAAAATCAGTGTAAATGTGAATCAAAAACAATAAAGTAATTTGCAGCTAAGGTGCAAAAGAGGCATCTGCATCTTGCTATACTTCGTACAAGGAGGGTAAACAAAGATATATACATATTTGCTAATTTTGCATATAAATTAGAAATTAATGAAATTCATTACCTATTTACTGGAGGGAAGAACAACAGAAGTGATACTCCTAAGAACATCTTTTTTACATAGTTTAGTTTTGACATAGTCAAAAAAATTTCTTTTAAAGATTAGTAAAAAATTTTTAGCCCTAGCTGGTGTGGCTCAGTGGATTGAGTGCTGGCCTGCAAACCAAGGGGTCACTGGTTAGATTCCCAGTCAGGGCACATGCCTCGGTTGCAGGCCAGGTCTCCAGCAGGGGGTGCACAAGAGGAAACCATGCATTGATGTTTCTCTCCCTCTCCTTCTCCCTCCCTTCCCCTCTCTCTAAAAAAATAAATAAAATCTTAAAAAAAAGATGATGGGCATCAGAAAACCTGGATAACAAATTAAGAAACCAATCAGAATTGCAGATATTTAGGTTTAGAAAAAAATTTTTTTAAGATAAGCCATAAATCAAATACATACAGAAACAAATGAAACTAACCCCATACAAAACTATAACATAAACAGGTGGAGAAAATAATTATTTCAAGTTACTTGGAGGATCATTCCGAATACAAACTCTCAGTGAGAAATACTCCCAAGAACCAGAACCACAAATCTGTGGTTTCTTCCAATACAGAGTCAGCAGTGGTACTGACATTGTAATTTTGAAACCATTTTTTTTGTTATACAATAAAGCAAATAAATCCGTATCTCAATGTTATTAAAAACCAAGATTTTGCCCTGGCTGGTGTGGTTCAGTGGATTGAGCACCAGCCTGCGAACCAAAGGGTCACCGATTTGATTCCCAGTCAGGGAACATGCCTGGGCTGCAGGCCAGGTCCCTGGCACGGGGTGCATGAGAGGCAAGCACACATTCACGTTTCTCTCCTTCTCTTTCTCCCTCTCTCTAAAAATAAATAAATAAAATCTTCAAAAAAAATACATTAATATTTTCAATGTAAAAGAAAAAGTCCTGCCCTGGCTGGTGTAGCTCAGTGTATTGAGCGCGGGCTGCGAACCAGGCATCGCAGGTTCGATTCCCAGTCAGGGCGTATGCCTGGGTTGCAGGCCATGTCCCCCAGCAACCGCACATTGATGTTTCTCTCTCTCTCTCTCCCTCCCTCCCTCCCTCCCTTCCCTCTCTAAAAATAAATAAATAAAATCTTAAAAAAAAGAAAAAGTCCTTGTACTCTATGTTAATTTTGAATTAAAAATACTAATGGGGCCCTAGCCATGTAGCTAGCTGTGTAGCTCAGTTGGTTGGAACATGTCCTGATACTCTAAGGTTTTGGGTTCTATCCCTGGTCAGGGCACGTATGACAATCGACCAGTGATTGCACAGATGAGCTGAACAGCAAATTGATGTATGTGTGTCTCTCTCTCCCCCTTCCCCACTCTCTCTCTAAAAATCGATAGAAAAATTTTTTAAAAATTTGAAAACACTAATATAAACTTTTTTTCCAAAGAGAGGAAAGGAGGGAGAAAAGAGGGAGAGAAATATCGATGTGAGAGAGAAACCCTGATTGGCTGCCTCTCTCATATCACCCCTACTGGGGACTGAACCTGCAACCCAGGCATGTGCCCTGACCAGGAATCAAACTGGCGACCTTTCACTTTGCAGGATGATGTCCAACCAGCTGAACTTCATCAGTCAGAGCCTAATCAGAATTTTTATTTTATTTTTTTTAAGATTTTATTTATTTATTTTTAGAGAGGGAAGGGAAGGAGAAAGAGAGAGAGAAATATCAATGTGCGGTTGCTGGGGGCTGTGGCCCGCAACCCAGGCATGTGCCCTGACTGGGAATCGAACCTGCGATGCTTTGATTCACAGCCTGTGCTCAATCCACTGAGCTACACCAGCCAAAGATATTTTATTTTTTTTAAAGACTTTATCTATTTACTTTTAAAGAGAGGGGAAGGGAGGGAGAAAGCGTGGGAGAGAAACATCGATGCGTGAGATGATACATCAATCGGTTGCCTCTCGCACGCCCCCAACTGGGTATCTGGCCTGCAACCCAGGCGTGGGGCCTGACTGGGAATTGAACTGGCGACCCTTTGGTTTGAAGACTAGTACTCAATCCACTGAGCCACACCAGCAAGGGCAGGGCTTAATAAGAACTTTTAAAAAGCACAGTTTCTGACTCTGTTCACTGAAAGAGCCTAGAAATGATGCACATACTCAGCACCTAGGTCTTGGCCTCTAAATATCACTGCCTCTAGAAGAAACCAGCCTTCTCAAGGAGCCAACTACAGGACTGGGGAAGGGAAAGTGCAGGTGAGTGCCACATCTTGTCAAAGCGACTTGTCAAAACGACAAAGGAGCTAGCCAATCTAAACAATGACTAATTGATTACAATGCAATAAATAAGAATGTGTGAGTCCATAGTGATATTCCCCATCAAAAAGAAAGGCGAGGGGGGGGGGCGGGTAGGAAGAACTCCTCTTGAAAAAATGCCAGCTAACAGATGTAGGAAAATGAAAGAAGTAGAAAATCACCGCTTTCCGAACACCAACGTAATAAATGGTTCAGGCAGGAATGGATGCTAAGCCCACTGGGGATCCTGCTGGAGAACAGGATGTGCCAAGGTGTCAGCTCACAGACTGTTTACTAACCATACCGGGGGAAAAACATCCCTTTGCAAAGGGCGAATATGGCAGACACCACCTTAACCAAGTGATCAAACTTGCCCACCTGTGACAGTAAGATCAGACCTTCTGCTTCCTGATGTGCTCCAATGAGAAGCACACAGCATCAACCAGGAAGCATTACTGTCAAAAAACAAAGAACCTGAATTGAATCTAGACTCCAGACCAAATTCCCACTTCACAGGTAATAGAGGGGACAAAGGGACAAGTTAAACGACACCATTAGAAATTATTACACACTTCAGAAATAATTCCGAAATTCCACAAAACAAGTGACCTGGTAGGATCAGGAAGTCAGTGTCAAGGGGAAAAGGAAAGGGTATGGGTAGGGGAGGAGTTTCATTTTTATAGTAAAAGATTAAGGAGACATAATAACAACTCGACTATGAGTGGATCCTGAAAGTGAAGACAATCTTACAGAGATATGAAAACGGACCATTAGATTATCAGAGATTTAACTGTTTATTTTCTCAGGTATGGTAATGGTCTTTGAAGTGGTAGAGAAGAATCTCCTTATTATCAGGAGACAGCTGCTAATTTAGGGGTCAGGTGTCCTGATGACTGGAACTTACTTTCAAAGAGCTCACCAACCAAAAAATTACGTACCTACACATAAAACAAAAGTGGCAAAACGCATCTAAAATTACCGCATCTAGGAAGAGAGGAACATGCTCATTGTACTAATCTTTTAATTTCTCCGTATGTTTGAAATTATGTATGAATAATTAAAAAATGGGGCTGGGGGAGATTGGTTAAATAATTAATTGGCATGACAATCAAAAAATACCAATTAGTTACTCAACATGAATAAATCTAAGAAACCTGTCCAGCAAAGACAGCCATGTGAAGAATGACAAACCCATGGTGTGATGCCATTTAGATGAAACATAAAACCACTAGAAACAACTCCATACATTGCTTCTGGACAGGTACTTTTGTAGGAACAATGAACATACAAAGCAAAAATGAGACAGAATGACCCCTTGTGCCATTTTCTTGATGGGCCAAGATGGGGGCAGTTCATCAGCGTTCAGAAGGGAGAGAGGAAAACTGCCTTCACACCCAGCCAGCTGGACTCACCTGTCTCCCACTGGTCCTGCTGAACATCTGAAGAGCTGCTAGACTGCCGACGGCGACGGCACCTGCCCTCCGACCTCTTTGTAGAAGAGCTGGAGGTGCCATAGTTATAGCGTTCTGGAGACACTGCGGGGAGAGAAAAACGGAAAGAAGTATTCACAGCCTCTGGCCCCTCCCAGGCCCAGCCTCCAATTCCTACCCCCTGAGAGGAACACCTGCCCCACAGGGTGCCTGAGTTCCCCAGAGGTCAGAGTCCAGACACCCATTCCCTCTCCAACGCCTCCTGCCCAGTGGTTGCTCAATGCCTTCCAATACAGAGAAGGAACCAGTCAGAGCTATTTTGTAAACTGAGTCATGGTCAGGATACCTGCAATGTTGCCTGCCATCAACCGCCCCCAGCTCTCTGAGGGCCCAAGGAGTAAGCAGGCCTCTCCTCAGTCTCCCCAAATCTTCTCTTCCAGAGCCTGACCTCCAAATGTATTTTTCCAAAAGCAATGTCAGTTTTTCTCTAGTGCTGCCCTTCCCCTGGTTATCCAAATCCCATGGGCTTATTCTGGGCAGGGAAGCCTCACAATCCCCCTCCCCAAACTAGTCCCTGCACCTCGCCAAGTAATCCCACTGAAGCCTCAACAGCTCAAGGCCTATGCACATATGGGGCTCCTGTGCCTTAAACCCTCCAGCTCCCCGCCTTCTCAGACTGCTGTCCTTCCCTCACAAGGATTAAGAGCATTGACTCTGGACACAAACCAGCCAAGTGTGAATCCTAGCTCTCACTTTCTAGCTGTGTTATCTGCAAGCCTGTGATGTGGCTTCTCACCTACCTTTCTGCCCTTTCTTCAGTCCCCTCTGCTTGTGCCACAATGGCCTCTGATGACACAAAACTCAGTCCTGCCTCAGGGTTTCAAAGCTTGCCTTTTCCTCTCCCTGGGATTTTCTATGCATGGTGGCGGCATCGAAGCCTCAGTTCAAGTGTCACCTTCTCAAAAACATCTTGACTGGTTACTCAATATTAGGGGGCCTCCCCTCACTTAGGACTCCCTTCTCTCTATGTACCATTACTTTGTTTTAACCTTTCTATATCCAGATGCAGAAACACATTATTTATCTGTTTTACTATCTGATTCCCCCATTAATGTATGCCTCACTAATAAGCACTCTGTCAGGCCAGACACATTGTTTCTCCTGTGCCAGGAACACAGGACTCACTTCTCATATGTGAGCAAGCTGCTAAACTTTTCTGAACCTGTTGTTTTCCCAGTCCAGTGGGAAGTAAAAGGACTTCCTCATGGGATTACCGGGAGGATATATGGTGATAGTTTATAATGAAAGGCTTACTCTGTGTCTGGCATGAAAAAGCTCTCCGTAAACAGTGGCCACAAACATCATTATTGCTCTGGCCAAATTCCACAAGCTCGCCTCCCAAAGCCTTGCCTCCTCCCTCTTGTGTTTCTCATTGATATTCTGGGAGGAGGGTATAGTGAGATGGGACACAGGTTTTCTGATATGGCCCTGTCCATATCAGGACCATGGAGGCTCCATGAAGGCTCAGACCAGGAGCAAGGCCCTCTCTCCACCAGAAGTCTATCACCTTCGCGTTCAACCTTACCTGGACGGCGCCGCTTGCGCGCCAGGTGCGGTAGCAAGTCGTGCCGGGCCAGCACTCGAAGGAGTTGCCCTAGGAGCCGCAGGTTGCTCTCGTCGCATTGCCCGCGGCGCTCCAGCTCCAGCAGCAGCTCCAAGCCGCTACGGGCGTTGGACAGGCCTCCGGCGGCGCCGGGGGCCTCATCCAGCAGGAAGGCCAGCAGATCCAGTTCGCGCTCAGTCAGCTGCCCGCCCACCACCTCGAACATACGATGAAGCGACAGCATCCCGTAGTAGTCCAGGCACTCATCCTCCTCCCAGCTCGGGGCAGGGGTCGACCCAGACAGCGCCATACCCGGGGAAAGGGGTGGAATAAGCTCGAGCCAGGGCCTAGAACCCACTCAGCGGGGAGGGGGCAGTGATCAGCGACGTGGAGACCAAAACGCCAACCTCGTCAGTTACGTCCCCCAGTTCCCGACCTGCGGTGCAGAGCCACACTCACACCCCAGAGGTCTCAGCCTCCCCTCCTCCCGAAGGGCACGGTATCGTCCAAGGTCCCCTAGTAACAAGTCGAGACACCAGACCTCGCCGGACCTCCGATCGGGCCGCAGAGCCCAAACGCCCCTCCCTAAATGGTATGCCCCGAACCAGCCTCCGGAACCGACCAGGTGATTCGGTCCCAACAAGCCTGGGGGCCGATCCCAGGGCACCCTAACGACTGACCTTTGACTCTGGTTAGTCCTGTCCGGACGTGCCCCTGGGCTCCGTCCAGCAGTACTATCCGATCAGGCCCACGGCTCCGCCCGAGTGATACCGTCCAAAAGTGACCCCCCGGCCCGTACAAGTGGGACCGACCAAACCAGCTCTCAGCCCGCACACAGGTGGTGCTGACTGAACCCGACCCCAACGCACTGTACGGATGGTACCGCCCTCTCCCCAGCACCCAGGTTGTTTCGTCTACCCGCCACTAGTCGCCCATAAGCCTCTCTGGATCCTCACCGGAATCCGGCGTCTGACGACTCCTGGGCGACGGCCGCAGCCACTTGTTTTGGATCTTTCTGGCACCTTCTCTATTATTACGCCTGCGTCACCTCGCCCCTCCTCCTTCCCCCAACTCGCGCAGGTGCGACCGCCACGCCCCTTAGGCGCAAGCGCAGAGTGAGGCGCTCAAGTCCCACCCATTGGGGCCCGCCCTCAACCGTAGCGTCTGAGCTGTCTTGTGCTGCGCCTGCGCAGAGCGAGATCGGTTATGCATATGGATTGGAGTTTGTACAAGATTGCTGAGGTGCTTCTGCCAGCGTGATTAAATCTCTGGGTTCTTGTTATCCCACGTCACGACCTTTTCGAACTACTCATTCCATGGGCTACAGCCCCTCCTAATCACGACCTAGGCCCCCCCAGTACCATTGCCCCCAACTGCTCATGGCAAAGACCACAATCACGACCAACCTTCCTGGCTCTGAATATTGCCCAGGCCCTTATGATCAGAATTTAGACGCCCTTCCTTTAGATTGACTGCCCCTCACTCCTAATGGCAACAAGGAACCTGCAACCCAACTGCGCCATCTCATGATCTCAACTGGAATCCCTCCTCATCTAACACAACCCTCCACCCCCATCTATAAATTAATTCCCCTGATCAAGACAAGCACTCCCGCATCTCATGTTAGGAACCCGTACCTCCTTCCTGATTGCAATAGACCCCTCCATCCCGACCGTGCACCTCCTGAGAGCATCCACCACAAGCCCCCCTCCCCCATAACCCCTTCCAGTCTGCCCTCCAAGGTCACAGGACCTCCCAATAGCCCTTCTCTAACCTGAACCTATTAGTTTATTTTTGGGAGAGTGGGTGTCTTATCAGAAGGGCTAGAGTCCAGGCGGCGAGTATAAGCGTCTCATCTAGGCGGAGTTTTGGGAGTGGCGGCCACCCCACCCCCCACTTAGGTGACTCAAGGTCAGGGCCCATACATGCCTTGAGACAGGTTCCCTCCTGGACCGATTCCCACCCACGGAATTAGCTCCCCCTAGGAGGCGGGAGAGCTAGGTCCTGCCTGGCACTGGCTCATTAAGCACTGGTTCTGCTGGGACTGCAGCAGTGGCGTAGGAAGAGTCCCTTCCTCTGATGGCAGTTGTAAGCTCTCGAAACCCAGTTCTGGGTCGGACAGACGTTGGTGCCCAATAAGTGAATGTCATTAAATCAACAGAACAGTGGGAGGAAAGGGAAAACACAATGGGAAGGAGTATGTACATGTCAAATGGGTTTTAGTGAGCACCCACGGTATATCAGGCCCTGTGCTGAGCATTTTTGTGGGGTTGATTTCATCCAGTCCCCTCAACAACCTTGGATATGATTCAAGCCCATTTTACACAGAAGTGACAGTGAGGGCGAGAGAGGGGAAGTACTCCAAGTCTGTTAGCTTCAAAGCTGAGCTCTCAGAGACGCTCAGTCTCTTCAGCCATGAAATGCCACCTCTGTCAAGTGCTCCCGCCGCCCAGTCCACTCCGAGAGCCCTCACTTTCCAATAGTGCCTATCCGCTCCTCTCCACTTAACTTTCGGACTTAGCAGAGAGGCACCCAGAAGAACTGCGCAAGCGCTTCTCCAAGCCCGGAGCCCAGCCCACAAGGCACAGTTGTGTGCGTGGAGAAACTCACCGAGCCCCGCCTGAGCTTCAATACGCAGGCTCAAGGGCGCTTGCCCTACGCTGCCGGCTCTGATTGGCCACCAGAGATGAGGGCGCCGCCCAATGGGAGGTGTGGATAGTGAGGGGTGCCGCACGCCAGGAGCAGAGGGTCTGTGTCAAGAGCGGCGGGGTCTGCTGGAGTGAAGAGAGACCGGTGAGGGGCGCCGCGGGGTGGGCCGGGGAAGAGAGCGCTAGAGGAACGGAGAGAGTGGAGGGAGAACGAAGGGGACACCAGGGGTCAAAGAGCTTTGGGGCCTACGCTATGGCGGGAGTGTAAGGAGAGCGCTCCTTCCTCTGTGCTCAGGAGCATTCAGCTATCGCGGTGTGCACGACCCAACGCTTGAGCTCGCCGTTCCCCTATTCCTTGCAGGGAACTCTTGGCTTATGGAGTTGATATGTCTGGTCAGAGAAAAAGGGATGTGTAGCCGTGCAGCGCAAAAAAGTTAAACTTCCAGGACCCTAGTGAGTTTTTTCCTGGAAGGACTTGTGATCTACTGTATAGAAAGCTCCCATTCCTCCCCCCAGTAGTTTACAGTCCAAGATTGGGAAGGGGGGAATGTAAACGAGAAAGCCCAAATGTTAGGTCTCTCGGGCTACCTTCTAGAGGGACATTTCCTGGGTGCCTGCTTTGCGTAAGCTTCACGCCAGGCGCTGGGCCTCATCCCAGAGGAGTTCTCTGTCATGAGGCTGTATACGAGGAAAAATTGAACTCTCGGGCCCCTGCTTGACTACTTCCAGAAAGATGCTTTATTGAATGGCTATTGTGTGCATGGCCCTGTCAACTAAAAAATTAGTGAGGGAGTTAAGGGAAGTTTAGCTTCTGGGTTTTTAGTGAATTGTTTACTCAAGGTGCATTTATTGGGTGCAAACTGAAAGCAGGGCCCTGTGCTGGGCTGCTGTTGTGGGAGTTACCGTCTAATAGGAGAGTTGGTCTGGTGGGAGAGGTGGAAGGTGCAGAGGCACAGTTAAACGCTCTGGGCCTTCGTTTCCAGAGGGAGCATTATTTATTCACTAAATATCTACTCAGTGCCTATTTTGTGCTAAGCTTTGTTCTTGGCACTGAAAAGATATCATTGATGAACACACTAAAAATCTCTGCCCTCTGGGAACTTAATATGAGCAACTTTTATGTGCCAGGCTGTAAACTGAATTCCACCAACCTTCTGGCACTAACAGATGAGTTGAAGAAGAGATGGAGAAGATGGAAATTGAATTTGGGAAGTTTACTCCTATGCTTATGGAGTTCAGGGGAGCAGTCATTTGCTGAAGGGACCTGGGTTGGATTGAGCCCACACATCTAGAGATGGGGCAATAGAGAAAAGGGCAATAGTTAAAATTCTTGTCCCTGGTCTGTGGTTATGTTGGTGATAACAGTCTTATAATGAATCAGACCTGTCCTGCCTACAAGCTCAGTGGGGAGCACAGAGACTTCATCCCAAGTTCATGGTAATTGCTATGACAGAAGTGGCACTGGATGCCATAGGAACCCTGAGGAGGAGGGGAGTGGCCACCAGGTTGAGACTGTAGACATCGTCAGAAAAGCCTTCACAAAGGAAATTCTGGGGAGGGATTTGCTAGACAAGAGGAGGAGAGAAGTTTCTTGGCAGAAGAATAAATAGCAGCATCAGAACCTAGGGTCCAGAAGCATTTCTGGATGACTGCAAGTGGTTTTGTCTAGCCTTTATCAAGTACCAGGGACTTTGTGATCAGTACTACTTTTAGCCCCATTTCTGAAGTGAGAAAACAGTCTGAGGGAGAGGAAGTAAGTGGTGGTGGAGCTCAGACTCGAGCCAAGAGCAGTCTGGTTCCAGGGCCTGGGCTCTTAATCTGTTGGCTTTGTTGCACCTCTGTGTCTCCATGCAGAAGGAGGAAAGGTGCTGCAGAGAGAAGGAACTGCACGGGCAAAGGCCAAGAGGCCCAAAAAGACATGTATTCTCTGAAGTGGTGCAGCTGGCCCTCTGGGTAAGGAGGGCAGCCTCAGAGGCCAGGCAGAGGAGGGCTGTCTCTCTCCTGCAGATGTCTGGGTGTCATGGGACATGTGTCAGCTTCAGACTCACAGGCTCATTGAAGACTGAGGCATAAACACTGAATCTAGACTCACTGACTGATAGAAACTAATGAGCAACAGGATGGGCAAGGGAATTCCTGAGACGTCCCCTTTCCTCTTAGATTCCTGTGTCTCACTAGCTCCCATCTGTCATCTCCAGGCACTGCCTTCCCCACAATGGCAGACATCGTGGCTGAGGTGGCTGACATGGCCGAGATGTCGACACAGATGTCACCAGAGGCAATGGAGATGCCGATACCAGTGTTCGGGGAGATGACAGAGATGTCAGCAGAGGTGGCTGAGATGAAACCTGGGGAGGCCCTTGCCTCATCCCTCTTTTTCCAACACCACCAATTCATGTGCTCTGAGTGTGGCAACCTCTATAACACACTGGAGGAAGTCATCTCACACCAGGAGCAGCATGTACCCATTGTCACAGAGGAGGAGGCACTGACCACCCAGGATGCTGGCCTGGAGCCGGAGCTACTGCCAGGTACTGAGGATGGGCCTTTCCAGTGTGGCGAGTGCAGCCAGCTCATCCTTTCCCATGGCGAGCTCCTGGCTCACCAGGACGCCCACCTCCAGGAGTCTGCAAGCCAGATCCAGTACCAGTGTGGGGACTGCCAGGAGCTGTTCCCCTCGCCTGAGTTGTGGGTGGCTCATCGGAAGGCCCAGCACCTTTCTACTGCAGCAGCTGGACCACCAGTACCGCCACCTCCCCCTCCCCCAGCACCACCACCTCCGCCCCCTGATCCACCTGGAGTCAAGATGGAGCCCTACGAGTGTCCTGAGTGTTGTACCCTCTGTGCCACTCCTGAGGAGTTCTTGGAGCATCAGGGAACCCACTTTGATTCCCTAGAGAAAGAGGAATGCAATGGTCTAGAGGAAGATGAGGAGGATGAAGAAGATGATGAAACAGAGGAGGAAGGGTTGGCAGCAGAGGGTGAGGATGATGCTATAGGAGACGACAAGTCCACAGCCAGCCAGGCCCAGAGCTGTGGGGATTGTCACCAACACTGGACCTCAGCAGGGGCACGCCGGCGACACCGGCGGGCATCCCATGGCCCAGGGTCAACAACCCATCCCTTCCGCTGCAGCCAGTGCCAGCGCTGCTTCAGCTCAGCAAACCGGCTGCTGGCTCATGGGCGGGCCCATGTTGGTGGCACACACGAGTGTACTACCTGCTTCAAGGTCTTCAAGAAAGCAGCCTCTCTGGAGCAGCACCTGCGGCTTCACCGTGGGGAAGCACGCTATCTCTGTGTGGACTGTGGTCGCGGCTTCAGCACAGAACTCACCTTGGTGGCCCACCGGCGGGCCCACACCGCCAACCCGTTGCATCGCTGCCGCTGTGGCAAAACATTCAGCAACATGACCAAGTTTCTCTACCACAGGCGTACCCACGCCGGCAAGAGCGGGGTGCCTCCCGCCACCGCAGCAGCCTCCCTAGCTCCAGCTGAGCCCATGCCCCCACCAACGCCCCCTACCCCACCTGCCCAGCTGCCATGTCCACAGTGCTCCAAGTCCTTCGCCTCAGCCTCCCGCCTTTCCCGGCACCGGCGCACGGTCCACGGGCCCCCTGAGCGGCGACACTGCTGCGGGGTTTGCGGCAAGGGCTTCAAAAAGCTAGTTCATGTGCACAACCACCTGCGGACACACACGGGCGAGAGGCCCTTCCAGTGCCACTCCTGTGGCAAGACCTTTGCTTCTCTGGCCAATCTCAGCCGCCACCAACTGACCCACACAGGGGTGCGTCCCTACCAATGTCTAGACTGTGGCAAACGGTTTACACAGAGCTCCAACCTGCAGCAGCACCGGAGGCTGCACCTGCGGCCGGTGGCCTTTGCTCGTGCCCCCCGCCTCCCCATCACCGGTCTCTACAACAAGAGCCCCTACTACTGTGGGACATGCGGCCGCTGGTTCCGCGCCATGGCGGGCCTGCGCCTGCATCAGCGGGTCCATGCCCGCGCTCGGACGATGACCCTGCAGCCCAGATCACCACCTCCAGCCCCATCCCCGGCCCCCCAGCCTCAGCAGACTATCATGTGCACTGAACTTGGGGAGACCATCGCCATCATTGAGACATCCCAGCCACTGGCACTTGAGGACACACTGCAGCTGTGCCAGGCAGCACTGGGAGCCAGCGAAGCGAGCGGGCTGTTGCAGTTGGACACGGCCTTCGTGTAACACCACGAAGAGCAATAATAAAACAGTTTGGTTACAACAGCAAGTATGAGCACCTCTGGGGAGGAAGGGGACCACCCCCCGGCAAACCACTCTGGCACCCACTGGGTCCCAGGATCCCACTGGGTGCCAGGATCCACCCTGGCCTCTTACCCACTAACTTCTCAGAACAGCCCTGCCAGGTTTCTCTTGTCGCCTTTCTCTGCCTGAAGGGAAACTGAAGCCCTGGGATGTGATAGGATCTGTCCCAGGTCACCCACAAAGCAGGGTTTGCCAGGGTTCTTCATGTGACCCTGCTGCCCAGCAACATCAGGTCATTTTTTCTGAGCCTGGGCTGTGTGCTCAGGTACGTGCCCCATATGTCTCAGGTCCTCCGCTGTTCCCCCGGCCTGAGGCTTCCTTGGACTCTCAGCACCCAGGACTCGGCTCTGCCCAGGAGGAACACACTTGATTTGTCTGGGCTTCCTTAATCTCACTTTTAACGATGTGGAAGGAAACCTCTAGGTTCCCAGGGGGTGCTCAGTTGAAGATGCAATGCTGGAGACCCAGGAATGAGTCAGACGTGGGCTCTGCCCAGGAGGCCTGCAGTGCGGTAGGAGGAACACACACAAGTACAGATGGCCTTACTAAGTGTGCTTCATTGATTCTCTCATCTGCGGTGTCCTTCCTGAGTGCTGGGCAAGGCTCGGGACTAGAGACGAGTCAGGCCTCCACCCTGCCCGAGGGCAGACCGATCGCAGCTCTGGGTTCCTCAGGGTTGCAGTGGGGATGCACATGGACAGTGGGCCCCAGAGCAGGGAACAAAGCTGGGTGGTGGGAGGTCAGGAGTCAGAGACTTATAGAGAAGGTAGGAATCTGCTAGCAGAAGAGAACTTTCCAGGCAGACAGCATGGAGGGTGAGCTCTTAGTATACTTGGAGACTGTCCAGTTATTCATAATTACAATAACAGTGAACATTTGACTCCCTCGCCGTGGCAGGCACCGCAGTTACCACTGTGATCCCAACAGGCCCGTGAGGTGATCTAAGAATTATCCTTATTGTACAGCCGAGAAAAAGGGCAGACTTGCTCAAGGTCCCACAGCTAGGCAGAGGCATTGCTGAGAGTTCCACCCAGCCCGTCCCTTCAGCCCGGGTCCAGAACCAGTGAAACCTTTGCGGAAGTGGAGGCTCAGGGGGTTCATTGTAACTGGAGGAAAGGTGAGCTGGTGTCACAGAGAAGTTGGCGTTTGAGGGGTCTTTCAAGAGGTCAACAGTCTTGGGAGCAGGAAGGAATCCCCAACCTTTCCAAAGATTCCTTTACGTGACAATCCTTCTGTCTCTAAACATGATATACAGCAGGTCAGGTCCACGGGTAGGCTCCTCCCAGGCCTCTGCCTGCAGGTTCAGGTACTCTCGCAGGTGAGGCAGAATGAGGCAGGGCTGTGGCTGTGTGTCTGGGAGGGAGGGCTAGACCTCAGAAGGCCTTCAGAGCTGGGCTAAGTGGGGCAGTGTGAGAAAGGGTGAATCCTAACTGGGGGTTAGGGCTCCCTGCAGTCAAGGTGGGGTGTTGAAGACTGAAGATGGTCCAGGAAGGAGAGAACAGGCCAGGGCTGGGCAGGGGCTGAGGGGTGGAAGGAGAGTAAGGACAGTAGCATCGTTAAAGGTGCTACCCAGACGGCAGGGAAGGCCAGGGTTTGCTTTGGGCAGTATAGAGATGGCCCCTAGGGTTGGCCTGAGCAGACAAAAGCCCAGATGCCACAGAACGGTCCTTGAACTCCCTCTGCAACGTTTGAAACTCCTCTCGGTCTTTCTTGGCCAGTGAAGCACCTGTCAGTCGCTGTTGCTCCTCCCGACTCTGTTCCCCTGGGGCTTCTGCCCTGGCCCACAGCTGGCACCACGCGGAGGAGGTAGTTTCACTCTGCCAGTGGCCCCACCATCTGGCCCAGCATATTTTCTAAGTGAGGGTAAAAGCCAGGCTTTCTGCACCAGCCTTTCAGGGGTGTCCCTTCCCAGCATCCATAGGAGGTGGCTCAGGTGGGTGCCCTGTTTGAGACCTGGAAATGAAGGCTTGGGGATCTGCTAGGGTTTGGGGACAGCATCTCTGCCCCATGCATGCCCACTGAATCTACATCAGACTAAGTTTTGTGTCCTCCAGACCCTGAAGCAGCAGGCAGCAGGGACTGAAATCTTTTTGTTCAAATCTTGACTCTGCCATTTATGCCCCGTGGCCATGACCTCTCTCCAGTCCCCAGTTCTCCCTCCCTGGGTGGAAGCAGATGGTTCATGCTGGGTCCAGGGGGCAGGCTCCTCCCAGGCCTCTACAGCGTGTAAGCCAGACCTGTTCATCCTCACATGGGAAGGCTGGGCACCTGAGCCAGGGCCCAGATTCAGGCCTCAGATGGCCCAGCCTGGGTTCATTCTACCCCACCCCCTGCCTGAGATACAGCCTGCTCCTGTCCCACTGGGAACCTCCCTCACCTCCAGGGAAACAGACAGCCAGACGGAAGCAGGTTTTCATGCCAATAATTTATTGAACGGAGGTCTGTACACAGGCAAACCTTACTGTGGAAACTAAGACATCAGGACCCCCCCACCACCCCTACCCCGGCCCTCCAGGGTGGGGAGAGGAAGGAGACCTTAGGGCAGAGGACAGGAGGGGATACAGCTATGGGAGGGGGAGGAACCAGGCTGGACGGTGCGAATTGACGTTTTCTTTAAGAAAAAAATTATAACAATCTATTTACACCCGGGGGCGGGGGTGGGCAGGGAAAGGAAGAAGAGATGGACTGGTCTGGTTCTATTTACAAGGGACACAGGAGGAGGGGGCGGGTTGGAGGAGGTGGAGGCCTGGGGGAAGGGGAGGGGGCCAAGGGGTAGAAGGTCCTCATGCCCCCAACCCCATCCATCCTTCCTTCTCTTCCCTCCTCACAACCGGTTGAAATCCTCTTAAAAAGCCCACCACAGGGGTGAGGCTGGTGAGGGAGGGACAAGAGGAGGGGACAGGAACTCATTTACCTCTGCCCTCTAGTCTAGGGGCTCAGCCAGGGCAGGAGCCACGCCCCCCTTCCCAGCCGCACCCAGGGCTCCCAGATAGAAGGGTAGTTGGCAGGGCCCTCAGGAGGAGTTAGTGAGGGGATCTGTGGGATCGGTTGGCTGCCATTCCGGGCTGGTCTGAGCCTCACTTAAAGCTGAGGAGGAAGGAGGAGCAGAGAGTTAGCCTTTGCCTTTCAATCCCCACCCCCCATAAGCAGGAAGTCTGCGTGAGATGCTACATCAGAAATTGAAAGCTGTCATTTTAGGTCCAGGGTTGCAAACTCAAATGCCAAAAGAGGCCAGGTTGGTCACTGAGTGAATCACCAGACAGCCAGGCCCCACCTCAAAGGGGACAACTAGAACTCAGCCCTGGGGAAAGGCAGGCCTGCTGTCCCATCTGATTTTCTTCAAGAGAAACAGGAAATCTAGATTTGTACATGAAATGGCCCTAATTTTTAAATGTGGGCAACAAATTCAACTGTTTGTGTAAGCCACACACATCAGGAGCTTTCCAGTTAGCATTTCAACACAAACACAGGTGATAATGCCCAACACAAATGACCATTCTCATGCTGTAAAATGTTTCCTATATTTCAAACCATCAGCAATTCTTAAGTGCCTACAGAAACCCAGGGGCTGTGAAAAGAGCATCCCCTCCACTGAAAAATGCTGCTCTACCTGGCTTACCTTGTGAGGATGGGTTGAGGGTGGCAGTGCCCGCTGGGGACCTCAAGTGAGGAGGGATGAGAATGGCATTGAGAGATGGTTGGATGGAGAGTTCTAGAGAGAGGAATCACATTGTCTGGTCAGAAGGCAGAGCAGGGCATCTGCATACCCGGTTGGGGTTAGAAAAGGGCACTGAATAGGGACCCAGCTCTTGGTGAACATGTGTGGCCACCAAACACTTCAAAGGAACAACTGTAAAGAGCCTAACACGGGAGATCGCAAGGCATGGGTGAGTCAGGTTTGGGGCTCCCTAAATTATGGGGTCCTCTACCATGCCCAGGCCTTCCTTGCCACCCACCCCCTCAGCTCTCCAGATCCCAGGCTGTGCCCTCACCACCAGGACTGAAATTGAAGAGAGGGGGAAGCGAGCGGTTGTTGGGGAGCTGGATTCCATGGCATCGCAGTTCGTCAAAGAAGCTGTGGGCACAGGCTTCCAGCGGAGACAGTCTCGAGGACGGTGTGTACTCCAGGAGGCTGGAGCAGAGTGCGATGGCCTCGGGTGGCGTTCGAGATTTGAACACCTGGCGAGGAAGGGCAGAAGTCACAGGGTGAGAGGCCAGGGGCACTGGCATGCTCCTGCACCTCACTGCCCCAGTGCTGGCAGCAAATGTGACTGCCCGCCTCCCCCAAATCCACTTCCCAAATGAGAAAACTGAGGCCCAACCACTGCGGGGAGCTCAGCTCGTATCAGTGAAGCAGCCCATCAGGCCCCAGGACTGTAGGGGCTCTGCTGTAAGTCTGTTTCCCCACTAGAAAAAAACAGGACTCTGGAATTAACTGTGGGTTCTCAACTTCCATATTCCTAAAAATTCCACTAACTGAAATGTGACGAAAGTCACTAACAGGTGCCCAAGCCTTGATTCTGCAGCCACATCCCCAGACCAGTTGGTCTCCAATGGGGACTTCAGCCATGCTGCATGAGGCCCTAGCCTTGCCCCACCTTTGTCCAGGGGTGAGCTTTAATCTGGGGGAACTTGAACTCCGTGTAGTTGGGGTTCATCTCTCGGATCTGTTCCCGGGTTGGTGTTCCCAGCACCTGCAGAAAAAGGAGGGGTCTGAGCCAAGATTCCTATCACTCAGCCCCACCCCTGCCCACCAGGCCCTGCCCTCACCTTGATGATCTCCACCAGCTGGTCTACCCCACTGTCCCCAGGGAAGATGGGCTGGCCCAGGAGGAGCTCAGCCAGTACGCAGCCAGCTGACCACACATCTGAAGGGGAATGGGAGAGGGTCAGGAGTACCATGCCCGTCCCCTCACAAACCCTTCTGTCCTTTATGATCATCCTGAGAGGGGCCAAGAGGCCCATTTTCTCAACTCAGAGAGAAATGCCTTACTCAAGGTCACACAGTTTAGGAATACTAGAGCCTGACTTTGAACCTCCAGGTCTACCTGACTGCACTGCACTCTCCAGTCCAGGTGAACAGCTGCAACCTGGTACTCTCACCCCTTCCTGGTCTGTACCTTGACACCTGTGATATAAGTTCACACCTAAGGACCAGGCAGTTTCCACACACCACTGAAGCATTTTCTCTTCCAAACCCTTCAGACCCTCTCCTCAGGCCTGGAAGGTGGCACCGTTATCCCCACCGACAGGGAGAGACACAGAGCCCTGTGGGCAGGTCATACCCTGACAGCCTCACCTCAGATTCCCCCAAGGTCAGAATCAACTCTTCCCTGTGGAGAAGTGAGGGTTGACTGGGAGGTTCCAGAGCCAGCACAGATTCTAGAGTTAGGTCAGCTTTCAAAGCCCAACCCTGCCCAGTCCCAGCAGTGTGACTGGAGGCAGGTGGCCTCAGCCCTCTAAACCTGAGACTGTACCTAAATCAACAGAACTTTCCAAAATTCGTGAGGACTGCATAAAAGAATAAACATAAAGCATTTCTCAGCAAGCCTGGCCGACACACAGAACTCAAAAACTGCCGTGACTGCCATCCCCACCCCCAGCATCCCGCAAGTCTGACCGATGGATGAGGTGTAATCAGTGGCTCCAAAGATCAACTCTGGGGCCCGATAGTAGCGGGAACAGATGTAGGAGACGTTGGGCTCCCCCCGGACCAGCTGCTTCGCACTGTGGGAAGAGGTGGGCAGGAGTAAACACAAGGCAAGAATTAGGGCCCCTCCTCACCCTGTCAGCCACCCAACACACCCCAGGTCAGGCTCACCTGCCAAAATCACAGAGCTTAAGGACGGCGGTGTCAGGGTCCACCAGGAGGTTCTGAGGCTTGATATCACGGTGACACACGCCCTGGGAGTGGATGTAGGCCAAGCTCCGGAAGAGCTGGTACATGTACACCTGGGACAGGCAGGGGACAGAATTCCAGCCTAGCTCTCCCCACAGCATGTCACTCTCTTAGCCTGAAGAGCACTTCCAGGCCCTCTCTCCAATTTGAAAACTCTTCCACACCCCCTTTGTTCTCAGACTTTCGTATGTATCAGAATCACTTGGAGGCCTTATTAAAATTGGATTCCTGCCCTGGCTGGTGTGGCTCAGTGCATAGTGTGGTGGCCTGGGAACCAAAGAGTCACTGGATCGATTCCCAGTCAGGGCACATGCCTGGGTTGCAGGCCAGGTTTCCAGTTGGGGGGTGCACCAGAAGCAACCACACATTAATGTTTCTCTCCCTCTCTTCTCCCTCCCTTCCCCTTTGTCTAAATATAAATAAAATCTTTAAAAGAAGGAAAGAGAGAGAGAGAGAGGGACTCCTGTGCCCTACTCCCAGTTTCTGATTCATTAAGTTCAGGATGGGGCTTTTGCAACAACTCCCAGTGCTGGTGCTGGCCCACGCTGTAAGAACCACCGGCCGCTTCAGTCCCACACCTCAGCAGAAGCCTGGTAAGCCAAAGACACGAGGGAGGCCTTGGCACTCAGCTCACCCAAAGCGACTGGCTGGAAGAAGGGCTCAGCCTCTTTTATCCGCCAGTCAAACCACCCACAAGCAGCCCCTCTCCAGCTGCATTTCCCTGCCACTCTCCCACTGACTGACTTGAACCTACGTGCCAACAGAGCAGTGTTTCCATCAGTGCCTCACAGGGCCTGGCAAGTAATAACTGCTCAAACCTGCTTCCTGAGCCCCCTCCTTCTCTGTTCTTGCTGCCCTTGGCCAGAGGTACCACTTCCTCACCCTGTGCCTGGTCTTCTCCCAGAAGCCTTTCTTCATCCCTCTTGCCCCAGAGCAGGCAGGGTTGGAGCCTTCTGTGTTTGCAGAATTCCCTGCGCTCCTTCTAGAGAAGCAATTGCTAGCAGTTTTATAGTTAAATTGAGAGGCTTCAAAGGCAAGGCCTACATCTTAATCAACTGGGCCTCTGAAATTGCTCACTACTGGGCCTGACACACAGGCAGCCACAGGACAGAATACTCCCCTCCTGGGAGGCGAATTCCCACAGCACCAACCACTGGCAGGGCCCCGTGGCTCACCAAGAGGAGCAACTGGGCCCCTAGCAACCTCAAGCAAATCTGGACCCAGCCACCTCCTCCCAAAGCAGCAAGTTGCTCCAGCCTCTCCTCCACAGGGCCCCTAGGCTCGCGCACGCATGCGTTCATTCAAACACCTGCTGAGGGACGGAAACACCCGGGGCTCTTGGCACCAGGCACTGGGGAATGAACTGCAGAGACGATGGATGAAGGTGCCTGCTTTCCTGGCTCTGTGGACACCAACCGCTCTCCGACTCTGCCTCCTTCCCACTCCTCCCTGAGACTTCACTGTGCTGCCCCCCCACACACATTCTCCACCACCAGCACCCAATTCTGAGCTACTTCTTCCAACACCACTGGTGTCACAAGGCTCCCAGTAAAGACCTCAAGCAGGTACCTTACAGCCTCCCCAGCCCTGGTCAGCCTACCTCCCTCATTCAGTCAAGCATCAGGTCAGGCTGCCCTGTACTTGGCAAGCTCCATCTCTGGGGTATGTGGACAAGGGCAGGAAGCACAAGGCCTCCACAAACCAACATAAACTAGGAGAATGAAGGAACCCACAGAAGGCAGGAGGGTCCAGAGCTCCTGCTTTGTGGGCCTGGGCCCCAGCAGCCTGCTTGCCAGCCCACCTTGACATAGATGATAGGGATCGTCAACTTGGCCTTGGTGAAATGGCGGGCCACCCGGTACACCGTCTCGGGTACGTATTCCAGCACTAGATTCAGATAAAGTTCATCTTTCTGTATAGAGCAAAAGACAGGTGTGAGGCATTGTGAAGAAAGAATAGGAAAGGGGGAGGGAAGGTTTGGGGAAAACAGAGGAAAGACTGGTAGTCATGGAAAAGGCAAACAGGAAAACGGGTTAAGGTGAAGGATTCCTCCACCCCCAAGGTCTCACCTTCTCCCCACTGGAGTAGAAAAAGTATCTCAGCCTCACAATATTGCAGTGGTCCAGCTTCCGCATAATCTGCAGCTCTCGGTTCTTGGGGGTAAAGAGAGAGCCTCAGAAAACCACCAGCTCTCCTTGCCTTCCCCCCTTACCGTACTTCACCACAGCCCTACACTCCCATTCCTGCCAACAGAGCTGGGCATTTACTTACTCTCTGTGTCCAGGCTCCCAAGCCCCCCTGGGAAAGCCCCTAATTACTCACCCCCCCAACCCACACAAGCTGGAGGCCCATGGGCTAAACCCAGACCACAGATGTGCTTTCTTCAGCCCACTGTTTTAAGTGTTCAATTTATTGTTGATATTTGAAAATTCAGATGACTTCACATATAAACCCTGTTTTTCTGCTTCTCTTGAAAAATCAAGATGATGAGGCTACATGAGGTCTGCCTCCTTGCATGGCACACGCAACCACAGAGAAGCAGTGGCCATCCAGTTCACCCTAGTCCCTACTCCTATTATTCCCCTGGATGCATCTGAGCCCTCGAACCCTGGCTTGGATCCTGAGTTGGAGACTCCAGGCTTCCAATTCTCATCTTCCCAAAGAGGACCCAGCCTCTCTGTTCCCTTCTGGGACCTCAAAACTCCCATCCCCAGATCCATCTCACTTCTGGGACTCAACACTAATCACACTCTGACCGACACTCTGGATCCTCCTGCCCCTGATTCTACCCACTGTCAAGATCCAGGGCCTGACTTGTTTCCCTCCCACCCTCCCAGCCTAGGCTCACTTCTCCTACATCCCGACTAGCCTAGCCTCCAAAACACTGTCCTTCAAACACCAACTATCCCTCAACTGCCACTCCTCCATCTCCTTCTCATTCCCTGAGGCACCTCTGTATGAACAGACACCCCTTTTTCAAAAGGACAGAGCCCCACACCAAGGCGCGTGGTTTGGTGAGCACTGCACTTGCCAAGCACCTGGGGCAGAGCGAGACCTTTGCAAAGGCACTTATCAGCACCAGCAGCTTCCTTTCTCCTCTGAGCAAGCTTGACTTAGTGATTAAGATGGACTGCTCGGGAGTAAGAATATAGTCTTGACCTCCCACAATTCTCTTATCTGAGTCTCAGTTTCCAGTTTCAGCTTAATTAAAATAAGAATAACAATAGTACCTACACCTCCACATAATCTCTATGTAAACACACACACACACACACACACACACACACACACACACACACACTTCCAAAAAACACTTACAAAGAGCAAAAGCCCAATGAACCTTCAGCTCTGGGCTTTCCCAGAACTTACATCCATCTTCCACACAGCTCACTCTCCTCTTTCTCTTTTCTCCTCTGGCCCATGCTCAGATCCCCTTGCTGGGGCTCTCACCAGTCATGACCAGTTAAACCCCCGTGTCTCCATTCCCCCCAAGCTACCTTGAACCTCTTGTCCTGGAGAACCTTCTTGATGGCTACCAGTTCCCTGGTCTCTGCCAGCCGTGCCTGGTACACGACCCCAAATGAGCCATTGCCAATCACTTTGATGTCTGTGTAAGCCACCTCCTGAGAGCGCTCTGGGCCTTGGCCTAGAGTGGCTACCACTGTGGTCACCTTCCCGCTGTCACCTGGGGAACAAAGGAGACACAAAATCCACTGACCTTTCTCCTCTGGCCAACCCCCATCCTGGGGCTGTGGGGTGGGGAGGATCTCCATAGGAAGTTTTCTGGGGCCTCTCTACCCCTTATTCCTTGTCCCTCCTCCCATACTGGAAGACACTGATACCTAAACCTCTATCAGTCCCTACTCTCCACTTCTAGTAAGCAGCAAACCATTGGGTCCTCTTGGTGTGAGAAGACAGTGACACTCCCAGATGTTGAATCCATGCGAGCTCACTGTCCTCTGGCCCCTCCTGACTGGGAAAGCCTGACCTAACCTCTTCCACTTAAGAGGGCAGTAACCCTGAGGTACTTCTACTTTAGGAATGCACTAACCTTTCTCACAGCTCAGGGGAGAGTGACCTCTACGTCCTCCCTGGTGGAGACTGTAACTTCACCACTCATTTTCAGTGACAGAAATAAATGACTCCTCCTGGTGTGAGTGCTAGTGCCCTGACTCACTTTTTGGGGACAGTTAGCCCGTACCCAAGTACTTTGAGGTTAGAGAAGGCACTGACCTGATCTCATCGGTGTGGTCAAGCCCCAGACCCCTTTCTGTATGTGAGTGGTCAGGAATGGACACACACTAAATTGTGAGACTGGTGAACCTGATCTCTATGATCAGGGGGCTAGCCCAGCTTCAGTCCTTCATAGGAAGATTATAATTCCCAGTTCTAGTCTATGAAGAGCAGCAAATCATCGTGGCATTCTTTGGGGTAGTGACCCTTTTTCTTCAGGGAACTGATAAAAGGTTTCCCAAAGAAAAAGGGTCACTGATGAGCCAAATCCATGCTGAGGGGCCAGTTTACACCTTCTTTTGAAAGAGATCATCCTATATAGCTATTTTCCCAGAGCCAAGAACACCACACCTCAGAATAATAAAAGGGGTATAACCCAGATCCACATCGATGGGGAACTGTGACACTTCCCTACACCCATTCCATTTCTGTGAGAGGAGACCCACCAAACCATGTTTTTTGAAGAACAGTAGCTATTACTTGGTGTGAAGGGTAGGCTGACTCCCAACTTGTCCTTATTTCTAAGAAACAGCAACCATTAATTTCCACCATTGGGAATACAAACATAATGAACAGAAAATGAGATCAAGTCTTGTGTTTTAAAGGGAAGATGACCTGGGTACCAGGTTTGGAAAGCTGTAGCCCTGTTCTTCGGAGACACAATAACCCTAAATACCTGCTTCTAAGTAATATGCACTCCAAATCCCCATCTTCTAAAGATAAGCAAATTCAGATCCCCCCTTTGGGTGGTGACTTTATTCTTGTTCTCTTTGGGAACAATAACCCTTGAGCCCCATTTGTAAGCCAGCCACGATGACCCCTGATCCTGTTATCTAATGCAGAGCAACGTCAGATCCCTGTTTTTAAGCCTCAAAGACCCAAGACCTCGGTAATGGAAGAACAGGAACCTGTGACCCTTGTTTCTTTGAGGGTCACTAACTCTAACCCTAAACTCCAAGTGACGGTAACCCCCCCTCCCCCGAAATCCTTTTCTGGGAGGGGGAGCTCTCAGATCCCAGTTTTTCGGAGACAGTGACCTCGAGCTCTTATTTAGGCATATGGAAGAACCAGATCGATGACTGAGAGGTTTCAGGAACCCTGATCTCCACCCACCAGGGACGCCGCTAATACTTACGGCCCAGCTTCACTCCGGGCGGCGGGAAGCTCGTGCCCGCGCTGGGGCCGCCGCTGCCTCCACCGCCGCTGCCGCTGGGACCACCCCCGGAGCTCGAGGCCCCCACGCCCCCACCCATGGCTCCGACTGACGCTTTCCCGCCGCTGCTGCCGCCCGGACCAGAGGCCGAGCCCCCAGGGCCGCCGCCACCGCCGCCGCCGCCGCCGCCTGGCTCCGCGAATGAGCTGGTCCGCGGCCGGCCCGAGCCCACAGGGACGCCCGCCGAAGGAGCGCCGCCGCTCATGGCGCCGAGCGCAGGCCCAGGCCGCGGGGCTCGGGCTGCCCGGGCTGCCGCTACCGCCGCCGCCTCCCCCGGCCTCCGGCCTCTTCCAGGCCGCGCCGCTTGGGCTCCGGCTCCGGCCCAGCGCCCGCCGCTGGGCACGCCGGGAGATGCAGTCCGCCTGCCCTCCGCGCCGCAGTCACCGCCCTCTGCCCGGAGCCGTGTGGCACGCCGGGAAATGGAGTCCGCAAAGGCCTCAGAGGTAGACCGCACTTACACGTCGGTTAATATTGTTGGCGATAAGTCAGTCGACTACGTCCATGGCGGACCTTAAAGTACTAGGGGAAGCTGAGTCAGAGTCGCACACTCACTACTCTGCGGCAACTGTGAGCCTCTCATTATGTCTCAAAAATGTAGTCGCAAACACTCCGTCAAAGACCTGATGCACGCCGGGAAATGGAGTCTAGTAGCTCACTGTGTCGATTGGGTGTGTATGCCCCCCCCCGTGCCAGGTGCACTCTGGGAAATTGAGTCGGCCCTGGAGGATCCGCAGATATCGGCTCTAGAGGCAAGCCGGGAAATGGAGTCGTCGCCACACCCTCACTGCATTGCAGGTGTAAAGAGACTCCCAAAGCACGCCGGGAAATGTAGTCCCATGTGATCTCTAAACCCCCAAGTGGATACTGCAGTTCCGGAGTTAAGCTGAAAAATGGAGTAGATACAGGGCTCCTCCTTCCTCAGACACTAGGCCGCAGTGTCTTCCGGGATACGTAGTCAACACAAAGGCTTCTGAGCAGTTGCTACAGAGAGCCCTTGTGTGTTCTGGGAAATGGAGTTCCAGGAAGCCTTCCTATTGACTGAGGGGAGGGATCTACCATGAGCCCGAAGCATGCTGGGGAATAGGCCGTACGGGATCCAGACACTGTGAGACAAGACTGCCTACCCTTGCCGGAAAGGGGAGTTCAATAGGTACCTTCGACGAAGTGTGAGCGATCCCTGTGGAGACCGAAGAGTGTTTCTACGTCTCCTTCCCCTCCCCCAGGTCCTAAGAAAGAGCCGAAGTCGATTAGGGGTGGCTGGAAAATGGAGACCAATTTTCAAATTTCTACAAATCGGGAAGGAAAAACCCCCTCCAAACGATTTGGGAAACAAAGTTCCTGGCGGTTTGTCAGAACTGTAGTCTTCGGATACAATGTAGTAGTTTTCTATCATTGTGGGTTGTACCAGGAGGTGAGCAGAGCGTTAAAAAAAAAAAAAACAGATTTTGCCTTAAACCCTCATTCAGCCTTTTGCGTCCTCCTGGCTTACTAAATTACGGGAGATCTCAAACAACGAAGCCTTCGGTTTTGTGCACATATTATGTTAACTCATTTACCGATCAATACCTATAAGGACAGTAGCGCCAAAGGGAGCTGGGAAACAGAGTTCGTGTGAGTGTGTGTCCCGGAAATACTTGGAATTAGAATGAAAAAATCACCCTCAAGCTCCTCCTGCCTCGTGGAATGGTGGGAAACGCAATTTCCAGACGTTACTTTAATCCGAGACTATGTTCACACTAAATATTCTGCCCTTTCTGAAGTCTGAAGAAAGTCTCGTCCCCTCGGTCTGTTCCTGACTTCAATTCCCAATGGTCGTAGACCCCCGGGGCGGGACAGACTGTAGAGCTAAAGCCTTTTCCAACTACATTAACCAAAAGGCAAAGCACAGATAGACTTCCGCTCCCTTCTCGAGGAATGAGGCAGCATCACGAATAGCCCGGAGCAGGCGTTCTGGGAGTTGTAGTTTCTCAGCCAAACGGCGTCTACCGCCCTCTAACAGCAGCTCTGAGTCGAAAAGCAATAATCTGAGTCGAGCCCCAAAACTTGGGAAATCCTATACTGGACCAAGAAGGTTCAAAAGGGCAGCGGAGCGGGGCAGAATAGCGGCGGTTACTTAACGGCCAGGACCGGTAGCTCATGCACAGTGGACCGTGCGTAGGCAACTGCCACGAGGGGAGTGGGACCCGTGGGAGCCTAAAGGAGACTGTGGAAATCTTAACTAGGATGTTTGTAGGGGCTGAAAGCTTTGTTGAGTGGTACTAGGATGGGTTGTAATTATCTTTGAGGGGCCTATGGGTGTCTGAAGGTACTCAGGGGAGTCCATGGAGAGAAGGGGCCTTACTGGGGACCAGTAGAGAAGTCCAGGGGGTACTTGGGGTGTTTTTAAGCGGTCTGTGGGAGAATGTGAGAAAATACCGCTTAATGAGGGGTATTTCTGAGGGACCTGAAAGGATGAAAGATGGTTGAGGAGCATCAGGAAGGAGCTTTGGGCGTCTGGGTGTGCTTTATAGGTAGGTATGAAGGGAACGTCTGATGGGATGAATTAATTGAAGTGCCTACTTGGAATCAGGGATCCTAGAGGATGTAGAAGGGAGCTAGGGTGTGGTCTTGCAGAAAGTGTGAACAGAATTAGGGGGATTATTAAAGATTAGAGGATCCACTGGAGTTTTCAAGAACAGAGATCACCCGTGACATCCCAGTCAGCCAGAATTGGGGGCAAGTCTGTTTGGGCCTGGTCAGATCTGGAGAGCAGTTCTGGAACTGAAAGGTTTTGAATCCATTGGACCTGGATAGAGATGCTTTGAAGGCACTGAGACTACAGCCAGGGTCTTTCTCCCTCCCCCCATCGATGACATCCCCCTTGATCCATCACATCACCCCCATCAACTCAGCTCTATGTTGCCAGGAGACATGCCTCATCCCAACTTCCAGAAATAGCCCAGTGGCCCCCACCCCAGGGAATGACTTACATCACCCAGGAGAGGGAGCAGTTGCCCACAGGCTGCCACTGGATCCTCAGTTTCCTGCCAATACCCCAGCCCTGGATCCTCTCTTCACTGCCAACAGCATCATCTGAGACCACCCACCCTGGGCTAGCATGAAATGAGGTTGAAGAGTGGACAGGAGTTGCCAGTTCCTTCCCCTTCAGAGTTGCACAGAGTGGGGTTTCAGTGACGCCATTCCAACAGGATGGTCCCTCTGTTCTCACTCTTAGCAGCTGTGTGGCTTTGGGAAACTCCTTCCCTCTCAGGGCCCCAAGCACCTCACCGGCACTGGAGTTGGGCTGTCACGAAAAGCACTTCCAGTCGATTCCTCCAATTTTTTTCATCTCTGACTGGAGGTCCCCAACCTGGGACTCCAGCTTGATGAGCTCACCTCAGAACCAAAGACACTGCTCTAGAACCAACCATGCTGGCTTTGGGAGGAAAGTTGACATGAAGAGCTTCTGGGACACACCTTTTAAAGTCCTGGTTGGTCTCACGACCTTGGGCAAGTCATTAACTGAATCCTTGGCTGCTACTTTATTTGATGTTTTGAGATAAAGCATCAGTTTCTAACTAGGTCCTAGATACAGTGGGTACAGTACATCCATCAATAGCCATTCTGATTAAGCCAGTCTTGTCTCATCTTGGACAGTAGTCCCATGGTTCCATGGGAAGACCACTAAGGTCCCTTGCAAGGCCTACATTTCAACAGACTACAGGCCTGTCCCCAAAGGACTGGAGACTCAGAAGTGCTGTACGGAAAGTGATGTGCTAGAGGGCTCTAGAATACAGTGCCCAAGGAGGTCCAGGCCTTTACCAGAGCCTGGAGATGTGGATAGCAATTCAGAGGCAAAGAGGAAAGTCATTTCAGGCAATAGGTGAAGATTCTAAATGCTTGCAAGGACAAGCAGCCCCCACAGGATAGGAGAGCAATCACATGGTCAGAGTATGCCCGACTTTAATCAGGCCCTGGGGGTAATGTGCCCTTCATCAGGTCAAGAGATCATTCCCCAGGCCTGGATTTGATCCATTCAGGTGGGGTTAGGTACTCCAGCCATAGATCCATTGAGGAGTCAGTGCAGGCCCATCTTTCGGAAACCTACACAGGCTATGGCCCTGCAGTGAGAAAGATCACTCCATCCAAAGGTCCAAAGTTTTATTGTTTTGAATACATTCTCCAGCAGCCCCCAACTTTCCTCCCCCCACCCTCCATCCCCAATACAGAATAAGGCTTGACCACAGACGCCCCACCCCAAGGGGCCCCAGCTGGGAGGCAGAAGGGGCTTCCAGTTTGGTTTCAGGGTACACCCTTCCCACCCTCCCACCTGCCTGCCTATGGGCTGGTCCTAGGAGCAGCTGGGGGTGAAGGGGTTGGACCAGTGCTGGGGTGAGGAGTGGAAGAGGGATAGCAGGCACTTGTAGAGATTTGTGGCCTATGGTGGCACCCCCTCACCCTCCTCTGACCCCCCACCCCCCCCACACACATGGAATTTTTGGTTCATCATAAATGTCCATCCCTCCTGTTGTAACCCTATGGGGTTACAAACCCAGGCACTCGTGGCCCCTGGAGGGGCAGGGAAGGCTGGATTTGGGCTGAGAATGGCTGGAGGTGGACAGGGAGGAGTACAGGAGGCACAGAACAGGGAGGGAGACAAGGCTTTACTTCCTAAGTGATTGTAATAAAAAAGTTCCTGGGCGTAGAGGCCAGAACCTCAATTGATATATAAATTCCCCAGAATGGAGTTGGCCCCCCTTCCCTCCCCCCAACCACCACTTTGCCTGGAGCTTAGAAACCCACAGAGATGGGACAGCCCCCAGCCCTGGGTACCCACCCACCCTCACAATTAAAAAAAAAAGGAAATTAAGTTTATACAAAATACAAGGAAAGGAAAGGAAAGGAAAGGAAAGGAAAGGGAGGAGGCAAGGAAGAGACTAGAGCTGCCCTCACCTCCAGGACACGGGGGAGTTAAGGCAGCAAAAGAAGCACTGGGAGTGGGGGAACGGGGTCCCCTGCCCATAGCCCTCAGGAATCTCGATGCTCCAGAGAGAGCTGGGCTGTGGCATGCTGGAGGTCAGAGCTCACCCTCCTTGGGGTGAGGGGACCCCCAGCCTCCCCAGGTCCCTCCCCACGCACCTTCTTGTCCTCACCCTCATCCTCGAGGCCCCCAGCGGGGGCCCCACCACCCTCCAGGCGACAGTCTTCACTCCAGCGCCGTTTAAAGCGCAGCTTGAGAGGCATGCATTGCGCAGGCCCAGGTGTCTCGCCAGGCTCAGGCTTGGGGGGTGCAGGAGGAGCACGTGGTGTCTTGAACACCTCCCCATCTTCCTCATCCTCATCGCTGATGTCCGTCACCTCCACCTCTTCCGACTCGCCTTCCGAGATGGGCTCCACCTTGATCTGTGGTGGTGGCAGTGGTGGGGCCAGCGCCCCTGCCCCCTCAGCCAGCCCACCTGTGCTGCCAGCACTGTCAACGCCACTGCTCTTGTCAGCGCCTGCTGGAGCCTTTTCCCCAGCTGCCCGCTGCCGACGTCCCAGAGGAGGTGGCTGGAGCTTAAACTTGAATGGGGAAGAAGAGGAGGACGAGGCCGAGGAGGGGACCGGTGGGGTCTCAGGTGCCATGGGCGGCAGCGGGCACTTGTCAGGGCGCTGAGGCTGGGGCACCACCAGCCCAGGGTAGTGCAGGAAGGCTCGGGGACTGAGGTGGTAGTTGTAGACGCTTTGGGTGTGGGCCTGTAGGTACCGCTTCATGTCCTCAGGGCTGAAGGAGAAGTGGGAGCCTCCCCCTGAGCCACTGGGGCCCCCACCACCACTGGGATACATAGGGCTCAGTGTAGGTGAGGGTGTGTAGGCCAGGTGGGTGGGCGTCATGGGCAGGGCCGGTGAGAGCTGAGGCGGTAGCAGAGAGCCAGGCCCAGCCAAAGGCGAGACAGGGAAGGGGCTTAGGGGTTCAGGGCCACCCCGGGGCCGGGGGTAGACACGGAAGACACCTGTGTCATGGGGCAGGCGAGCCAGTGGGGGCCCACGGAAGGCACCCAGCTCTGGAGGGCCTGGAGGTCGGGCGCGGGGGTCCTCTCCCAGTGGCTCCTCCAATTCTGAAGTGCCATCGCTACAGTCACTAACTGAGCCTCGGCCCAGGCGTCGGGCCACCACAGCCGAGAAGAGGGAGGATGAGGACGAAGGGCAGGCTGACGGTGAGCGGGGGTCCTCAGTGGGGGACAGCACCTCAGAGGGTGTTGAGGGAGGGAAGCGGAAGTGGCTGCCACCTGATGGCACTGGAGGGGCACTCTGGGGCACTGTACCCCCTGATAGGAGAGAGGAGACATGGTGTCAAGGCCACTGGCCTAGTCTGGACATACAGACCAACCCCTCCCCTCCCTCAGAGGCCATGCCTGCCAATTCTGGTACTCACCAGCCAGCCCCACATCAATGAAAGGGTAATTAACCAGCACCAGTTTGTTGAAGTTGAACTTGTAGGTGAACCGCTTCCCCTTGGTCTTGTGCAGAATGCGTTTGTTGTAATAATAGCTGTGGATGTAGAGACACCATCGGGTGGTCAGTCACAGAGGACCCAAGTCTGGACCCCCATACCATGACATGCCTTAGGTGCTGCTCATGAAGGGAGACAGAAACCTGGGCCACAAAAGAGAAATCAAGTACCCAAAGGGTAGGGACCAGCTCTCCCTTTAGGTCTGGGGCCAGACTAGAGGCCACACCCATGACTGCATTCTCTCCTAAGGACACCTCTGTGAAACAAACGGGTTTAGAGAAGGTTTAGGACTTGCCCAAGGTCAAACCGCTATGATTTGGAAGAGCCAGGAGTCAAGCCCAAAGCTTATTCCCACGGGTCGGGGACTCCCCAGCTGGCAGGGAGCTGTCCACATGTGCCCAGGGACTCCATCCTCCTCACCGCAGGGCCCGGCTCAGCTTGTCATAATTCATCTGGGGCTTGCACTTGCGGACACCCCATAGCCGGGCCACCTCGTCAGGGTCCTTGATGACGAATTCCCCGTAGTCCCCCTGCCAGGCGATGACACCCTGGTACTCCTCCTTCCGCAGCAGCTCCAGGATGAAGTGCCATAGCTGGATCTGCCTCGAGCCAGGGGACGACTCAGGCTTGTAGGCCCAATCCGGGAAGGCAAACCCTGGGGACGGGAGGCAGGGAAGCAGCCCTGGGTGAGGGCGCCAAGTCCAGGGCTCTGGGTCCCCTCCCAGGATCCACCTCCTATCCCACCTTCAACGTGTGGAAATCCATCTCCCTTAAGCCAAGTCAAGACCTGGGCAGGCAAGGGAGACAGTGTGTGTGTGTCTGTCTGTGTGTGAGGGGTCTAGATGGGGGGGCGGGTAGGGGGAAGCTGGAGCCTGCTCCAGCGACACCGGGAGAAACAGGAAACCGACGGCGGCGGGTCCCGGGGCCAGTGCCAGGGGGCCAGGCACCAAGCCAGGCCGACGGGCAGGGCTGCCAGTGGGGGAGGGGCAGGAAGGGGCACACGTGGCCAGACTGGTTGGGGCAATAGCCCCCCAGATCCCTCCCACTCCCATTCAGGGCCAGTCATACTGCCCCCACCCCGCTTCTGCAAGCTCCTCTGGTCCCCTCCTAGAAACATACACTGTCTCCCTCCCAAGACCGACCCTCTCCCTTATTCCCACCCCAGGACACGAGAGGATTTTTTTTTTCTTAAAAGGACCAGGAGGGGTGGGGTGGCTGGTTGACGATGAGGTCAGCGCTTGCACACACAGAAGCTTCTGTCTTCCCTGGAGAGTGAAACCCAGACTGTCTGAGACAGCCCCCCCAAGTCCGGACCCTCTGTGCTATACTGCCCTCCCCAGACCTGGGCACATGGGCCCAACCTGGCTAAAGGGCCCCAACCCAAGCCTCCATCTTGAATAAGCACTGCTCAAGCCTATTTCCTCTTATGCCTTCTCATCTTCAGCTTCTTCCCTGCCCACCTGCCTAACCCCCCCCCCCAGCATTAACCTTGGATAGAGGTTGGTGGTGGGCTGGCTGGTCCCTGGAGGGGGTGGGCAGCCTTGGGGGGGAGGAGATGGGGGGCTGCGGTTGTTGTCATTTCCCAAACCCCCGGGTAATCAGGGACCATCAATAATTCAGCACTAAGCAGCCGGTAATGGAGGGGTGGGAGGAGGGAAGGGGAAGAAAGGAAAGGGGTGGGGGGAGGCAGGACAGGGGCCTGGTGCCACTAGAGGGAGAAGGCCAAGGTAGACAGTAAGGAGTGGGCGGGGTCCCAAGCCCTAGTCAGGCTGTGTGGGTCAGCCTCTCTCCAGACTAGCCCTGGCTCAAGCCCCAGCTCAGGCAGGTACCAACCAAGCCTGGGGCAATGCTGAGACTCCACCCCAGTCTGGAATCCAACAGGGGACTCCTCCTGGGGACACAGAGGATCAGCAGTTACTGCTCCCACAGGGATCACCCCTCTAAATCCAGAGCTGACTCTCTCCCCCACAGGGATCCAGCTCCCCCCCTCCTCGCCAGCATTCTCCACGAGTCCTTGCCCCATTCAGAAATCCCAGCCTCAAACCAGCCCCTCAGGGCTCCAGGGATATAACCAACAGCAGACACCAGCAGACACTGCTCCATTCAGAAGTGACAGCCCCTGAAAACGCTTCCCTGGACCCCTAGCATCCATAGCCCCATTCTTCTCTCAGGAATCCAGGTATTCACTCCATTATACTCACCCTGCTAGAGAACCCAGGCCCCAGAAACCCTTGGGAACCCAAGTGACCAAGTCACTAGCTCCATGGACCCTCCAACCTACTCCAAAACGCTCCTGGCTCCACCAGGGCACCAAGCTCCATGTTCCTTCCACCTAAACTAAACCCCAATCTGGCTTTCGAACCCAGGGCAGGGGGGGCAAAGCCCCTGAAACAACAGTCTGGGGTTGGAGGGGTGTGCTGACTTCCACCCTGCCCCCCAAATTAAAGCCACCCTTTCCAACCCACCCACCCCAGCCTCCTTGTCCCGGTAACCAGGCAACGTGTGTGCAGCGACAGTCCTGGGAGCGGGGGAGCAGGAGGCTAAAAATAAACTTTGCAGAAGAGAAGGAGTGAGAGAGACTATATGCAACACAAAGGAACTCGGAAAGGAGGTGGGGGACTCTGGAAAGGCCTCAAGCTGCATGCAAGGGGCTGTCCCAGGCCCCCTTGTGAAACCCTCTCCCTGGACAACCCCCTTCAAGGGCCAGGACCCTGGTTCTCACTCCTGGCAGAGACCCACCCCTATACCAGCTTTCCTCCTAGGACATGGCATACATGAGGGTCTGTTCCCAGCTTTGGGGGGAGAAGGAAGAAGGGAGGGTGACGTCAGGGTGTTTCAATGGGGCTCTGTTCCCCAGGCCTTGGAGCCAGGAGCCAGGCACGGGCAAGGGGAGCAGGGAGCATGTGTGAGTGTGTGCTGTGTCTGAGTCCACGTGCTTAAATCAGAGAACCACCAGGCCTGCACCAAGAAAGCTGAGGAGTGCAGGACCTCTGGAGCATGGGGGGACAGTAGCGGCAGGGAGAGAGCAGCTGACACTGAGAGGGGTTCAGGACCTTGTGAGACAGGGTGGAGAAGCAGCAGCAGACAGACAGGAAGGGCTGGTATGACGGGGTCCCAGAAGGCACACCTGGGTCCCACAGAGGCAGAGTAGAGATTCTCCCTGACTGGAAACCAGGGGAAGTGAACTCCCGGACACCCCCCCACACTCACTTCATTTGACTGCCCAAACTTTTTTTAAGGGACTAAGGGGATCGGAAGGGAGGGGTGGTGGTAGAGGAAGAGAATGCCCGCCTCCTGGGGGGGCCCCACCACCTCCCCCACTCCAGGCAGCCCTCAGTGGCGCCAGAGCCGGGAAGAAAACAGGAAGTGGGAAACAGCCGCGGCAGGAGAGAGGGGCCGGGATGGAGAATCGGATGGAGGGGCTCACAGCCACCGACCAGGAGGCAGAAGGACCGACGCACCGACAGACGACCAGGAGGCCATGCCAGGCCCCCACCCCTTCCCCTAGCTGGAGAATCCACACTCGGCTCGGCCCCAAGACAGGGTTGGGGGAGCGGCCCAGCCGGTCCCACCAGAGGAAGGCCCGAAGCAGGGAGGGAAAATGAGGCGGGGTTGTCTGGGAGCCTGAGCCCACTCCTGGAACAAGGAGAGTCTCCTGCTGCCCCCCAAAGCCCAGCGGCCCTGGAGCCCGTGAGAGCCGGAGAGATGTGGTTTGCACGTGACTGACCCTTACAGCACTCCGCACCCCTGCCCCAGCCCCCTCTTCTGTCCCGATCCCTAAGGGACATCCCTGAGCACCAGAGCCCGACTCCGAGCCCTTTAAGAGCCGCCCCCACCCGCCCTGAAGGGGGGAGGCGGGGTGGGTGGGCCGGTCGGGGCACACACCCGCACACAGGAGCAGAGCCGCAGCCGCCGCCGGGGGAAGGAAACAAGTTTGAACAGCGGCGCCCGGCCCCCTTCCCCCTCCCCCGTCCCCGCCCGGGGCCGGATTCCGACGGGGTAGACGGGCGGGGGGCGGCTGGGACCCCTCCCCCCAGCACGCCCAAGCGCAAAGTCCAGCCCGCTCTAGCCCGGGGGCGGCGGGGGAGGGGAGGGGGGAAAGTCCGAGTGGGAGGGGGGTTAATCCCGCTGCCCCCCGCCCGCCAACCGAGCGGGGGAGGGGAACCTTGGCCCCTTAAGGAGGAGCAAGTTGGCGGGGAAGAGGGGGGCGGAGGGGCAAGACGGCCGGTTGAAAAAGAAGAGCTGGGTGAGGAAGGGGGGGTAAGGGGGGAGCCTCCGCGTCCACACCACCTTCCCTACTCCGCTCAACCCCCAGTCCCCCGCGCGGCGGGAAGAGGGTACCCAGGTCTCTCCTGAGCCACCTTAAAGCCGCGCGTTCTAAGGTCGGAAACAAAAAGTTCCTTTTTCGAACGTTCGGGCTGCGCTTTGGAACTTTGCGACTCCGCGCGGGCGGGGGAGCGAGGAGCCGGCGGAGACGGACGGGGGAAGGGCAGCGTAGCCCGGACCCCGAGTACGGGATCCTCACTCACGCCCTCCTCCTAAGGGCCATCCTTGTCCCACTCTAAGCCGGTGCAGGGCACGCACTGCGGTGAAGGTCACGGGCCGGACCGCGCAACACGGAACCAGGGATAGCGGGCCCCGTGGACATCCCCCCCCCCACGCCCAGCACACGTCCCGGCCCCCAGAGTGCAACGTGACAGAGCGGCGGGGAGGGACCCCGCCACCCCGGTTATCCTGGGAGTGGGGAAGCCCAGCTTTCGGGGTCCAGACACGGAGACGACCAGGACTCGCAGTACGTAAACCACTCCGCCTGGAGCCAGAAATTGGGGGTCCCATACAACAGCCCCCCGCTCACGCCTTGAGATGCAACAGGTCTCGCGTGCTTGGGGGTCCTCCAGAACTAGGGATCACTCGGGTTCCTCCGGAACCCTTCAACCCCCCCCCAAAGTTTCTCCGTCTGGTTTCCCAGGGCAACAAGTCTCCCCCACACGTGCTGCCCCCGCCCCCACCTGTGTCCGCCGGGGTCTTCATGCTGGGGGACCCGGGGCGAGGCGCCCCGACTCCGGGCCGCAGCTCCCGGTGCCCGCGCTGCCCCGTCCCGACCTGTCCCGCGTCGGTCGGGCCGCCCTCGCTGTTTCACCCGGCCTCGCCTCTCAGAGCCTCTCCCCTCCCCGCCGCCGCCTCCCGGGTTAATATCGCACTCCGGGGCCGGGACGCCCACGCCCCCCGACCGGCGACGTCACCGCCGCGTCGCCATGGAGACACTGCTCCCGCCCCCTCCCAGCGCACTCACACACACTCTCGCGGGCGCGCAGCCACTGAGGACTGGCCGGCTCTGGGCTTAAAGGGGCCGCGCGACAGGGGAGGAAGGAAGGAGGGGGTGGTGGTGGGATAGGGTCCCAGGGGTCATGACCCTTCTTGGAGACTTCAAGTCTGCAGATAACTTAAGTCCTCGACACTCGCGACCTGCTGCCCCTCCTCCTCTCCTGCCCACTGCGGGATCCAGATTTTCTTTTGGGAGCCAGTAAGAGGAAAGGTGGTACCTTTTACAGGGAGGGGGTCAACAACTCCTGTAGGGAGGAGGCAGAGACCTTTCGGGAACAGGCAGAATCTTCTTTGCTAGGGGAATGGGGACGGTCAGGACCTCGGAGGATGATCAAAACCACGTTTCCCAGCCAGGCTTTACCCTGCCCCCCCCCAACCCTGAGTGTGAATGGGGGCAGCTGTCCGGAGGTGGGGTGGAATGGGTGGGAAGCATTTCCCAGCATCGGAAATGGGGAGGCGGCTGTGCCCTCCGCGCCTCAGGGGATGGGGTCTTGGCCTTCCAGATAGCCCCAGTCCCAGCTGGGGCGGAAGTGACCAAAGAGAATGCATTCGGGATCTCCCTCCTCCATCCCCAAGCTGCAGCTGTCCTGGGGACACGGCTGGCACCGGAGGTACCCCACCTCCACCGTCAGGACCGGGGGTTCCGGGGGTGGGACCAGGATGCGAGGGGGCGAACCAAGTAGGAACAAATGTGCTCCCAAGGGGCACTGGGGGGTCGCCAGGAGAGAGGAAGGCAGGGCTTAAGGATGAAGGCCCGCGCGTAGGGAAGTGTTAAGTCTCTGTTCTCCGCAGCCGGCAGCAATGGATGGAGCCTGAGGCTTAGGGAAGCAGGAAATCAGAGATGATCAGATGGCTAGCCGGAGCTGGCAACGGGGTAGAGGACACATAGAAGCAATACTCATAGGCCAAGCCTGGAGGCAGAGTCTAAAAAAGACTCTGAGGTACCAGAAGATGGGAATATGGGGGACAGGGTTGCTCAAAGAGGCTGAAACCCAGAAGATGGGCAGGGAGAGACAGGCGACAGTGAGGGAAGGCCTGCAGGGTCAGCTCTGGGTTCTTAGGGCTTCAAGTCTAGCCTCCGTTGCTGGGTTCCTAGCTGTGTTACAGCAGTTCCTCATGGGTGCCTCAAAAGTCTCAGGCCTCTTCCTTGGAGAGACCAAGGACTCCAGGGAAGCTCATGCCCCTGGGGAATTAATTATGTAACCGTGCCTAAGGCCAGTGCAGCTCCCCCAAGGATATTGTAACCCTCTGGGAGGTGTGTGGTCCAGCAATCATCATAATTTTTTCTTTATTTTCAGAGAGAGAGAAGAAGAGAAGGGTAAATAGAGAAAGGGAAACATCAATCTGTTGTGCCTCTCCCACCCCCTGCTGGGGACCTGGCCAGCAACCCAAGCATGTGCCCTGACGGAATCGAACCAGCAACCCCTTACTTTGTAGGCAGGCGCTCCATCCACTGAGCCACACCAGCGAGGGTCATCATCATTGTTTTTGTAGCAGCTCTCAAATTCCTAGGGCTCATGATGTTGGCCAAGCACTGTCTGAGGCATCATCTCATTTAATCTTTACAAAAGTCCAAAGAGGGGAATTATTATTGTTACAACCATTCACAAATTAAGAAAGTGAGGCCCAGAGCGGAAGTCAGTCTGCCAAAGTCCTACAATCAAGAAGTGTTGGAGCTGGGATTCAAACTCAGATTTATCCAATTGGAAACCACCACCCTTAACCACTAGGCTCTAGTACCACCTTTCCTGCTCAGCACCGAGCCCCCCCCCCTTAACTAAAGATGCTAAGCTTCAAAGATAAGAGCCTTACTGATCCCTGCCCTCCCACCAGCAAATCAGAGACCTGGGTTGCAGCCCTAACTCTGTACTTCCTATCTATGGCAGAGCCAGTGTACCTCTTTAAGCCTTAACTTCCTCACCTGTAAAATGGGGACATTAACAGAGCCTACCGGACCAGGTTGTTGTGAGAAATCCAGGACATGAAATAAGTATGCAATAAATACTGGTAATAATTATTAGCAGAGTGAACTATATACTCCTTGGATAATGTAAGCACCCCTCTCCTTATGCTCCAGCCGTGCACACTAAACACACAGCGTTGATCGTGGGAGACTGCTTCTTGATGGCATAATCCCACCCTGACCCATTTTGGTGACTCAATCCCAGTCCCACTGTTTCTATGAAACACAATCATGGATGTTGGGCATGCCTCATGGGAATGTCGGAACCACACACAGAGGATGAGAGTCCCTGGTGAAAATGTTCCCTGGGCAGTGTGACCTCTGGTGGCTTGTGAAAACCTGTCCACAGATATTAAACCCCTTAGAGGTCCATGTGACTTCAACATAGAAGTGTGGAGCCTCTTGGATAGTTCAGTTGCCTCTTGAACACAGAGTCACCCCCAGGGAAGGCAAACCCCATCACTACTACATGAAAACCCACATATTGTGAACTTGTGTTTAAAACTATTCATCACCACTGATTCCTTGGAGACATACCATCCAACCAGGGCCATGTCAACTCCAATGAATAAGGGGACCCCATCCCCAGTTCACTATGGAAAGCCACAAATCCCTCTGGGGCTAGTGAAAAACCTCTCACAGACCTGGGACTAGCCTGTGATGAAAAGTGTAACATTCCATGAAGAAAAAACTCTGTCTGAACAGCGAGGGCATCTCCATCCTCCCACAGACCTAGCAGTCCTTGTTCCCGTTTATTGTCCTGAAACAGATAACATTTTCCCTATTGTCAGTTTAAGGCATGGACAGAACCTGTCCCCACAGAAGTTGCAACTATTCACAGACTTCACTCCGGGAAATTGTGGGGACCATAAAAATCATAGTCACAAACCACCCACCACCCCTGTGAAAGATAATGAAGTGTCACCCACTCTATGAACATTGTAGTTCCCTTAGAAATAGTGTGACTCACCCTATATAGAGAGTACAGCTACCTGAACAGGTGTGACCACTCCAAACAGAAAATGTAAACCTGGGATGGTCTCACCCTTCCTCATCTCTCTGACCTGAAATGCTGAAGGGCTCAGTCTCAGGTCCTCTTCTCTCTTTTTGTACAATCTCTATGCTGATTACACCCAACTGTCTATTCAGGACTCTCCCCTAAACTCCAATCTCACACATGGAAGTACACCCCCCCCCCATTTTGCTGGTTGCTTAGGCTGATCAGGCTGAATACCTTAGAGTCATCCTTGACCCTTTTCTCTCATCTGACATCCAGTCTGGAGGGAAGTCCCATCGGCCCCATCGGCCCCATCAGTTAAGATTTTATTTATTTATTTTTAGAGAGGGGGAACAGAGGGAGAAAGAGTGGGAGAGAAATATCAATGTATGGTTGCCTCTCGTGTGGCCCCCACTGGGGACCTGACCTACAACCCAGGCATGTGTCCTAATTGAGAATTGAACCAGCAACCCTATGCTTCACAGCCTGCATTCAATCCACTGAGCCACACCAGCCAGGAATGCTTTCAGCTTTTTAAGAATCAGCTACTTGCCGCTGTCGCCACCATACCTGTGGTCTGGGGTCTTCTCACTGGTCTCCCTGCTGCCACTGGCCCCTATGTTCTGTGCTCCACCCACAGCCAGAGGGTTTCTAGTAAATCAGAAGCTGTCCAAAACCTCCAGCGGTTCCTCTGACCACTGGGAGTAAAAGCCAACTTCTTGCAGCAGTTGACAAGGCCTTTCCTCCCCGACCTCACTTCTCATCTTTCCCGTCATCTCCAGCTTTTTGGCTATTTATTTTATTTTTTTAAATTTTTATTCATTGATTTTGAGAGAGGGAGGGAGGGAGGGAGGGAAGGGGGGGGACATCGATTCGTTGTTCCACTTATTTGTTCATTCATTGGTTGATTCTTTTACGTGCCCTGATTGATCAGGGATTGAACCCAAAACTTTGGTGTATGGGGATGATGCTCCAACCAACTGAGCTACCCAGTCAGGGCTTGGCTATTTCTTGAACATGCCAGACGTATTACTGCCTCAGGGATTTTTGCCAATGTTGTTCCATCTGCCTGAAAGGCTTTTCCCACAGAAGTCTGCATAGCTCTGTCACTCATCCCCTTCAGGATTTTACTCAAAAATCACCTCCCCAACAAGATCTTGCCTGACCTTCTTAGACCCCAAGCCCCTTTTATTCCCTATGTTCTCCATAGTCCTTATTCTCATCTGGCATGTATTTCCACAGTGCATTTGCTTGTCTGAATCTCTCCTTTTTAGTGGCGGTTCTAAGAGGGCAGGGATTTTTTTTGCCTGTTTTGTTGCCTGAAGTATCCTCCAAGCCTGGCATGGTGCCTGCTAATAATCTATGAGGGAATAAGCTCATCTTTGGACAGTGAACTCCCAACTCCCTATACCCCAATGTGATACCATGAATATAGCCCCAGACACACGGAGACACCCTCGTGGACAGCTGATGCAAGCACAACCCGCAGAAGTCTGAACCTGGATGTGAATCACATGAACAGGGTGTGCTTGTCCTACTGAGTGTCAGCTCCACAAAGACAAGGGTTTGGTGTGTTTTCTTCACTCATTTATCACTGGTGCTGAGTCCCCTGGTCTGCCACAGAACAGGCTGGTGATACATATTTGCTGACATGAACTGAGTAGACACACAGCTGGTATCACCCCACAGTCAGAACCTATACAGACAGTACAGTGTCCATAAATTATATAAAGGCCTATATACAGTGTGACTCTCACGTGGACAGTGTAAATTCCAAATACACAGTGCTCAAAAACAGCATGGCCCACAGAAAGCTCATATAGACAGGGCAACCCTCATAAATGACATGAGCTCCATGCAATACAGTGCAATGTTCATAAACTGTGTGAACTTCACATAACAAGGCAACCCATATAAATGGTGTAGACCCCATGTAGGCAGTGCGACCCTCTTAAACAGTGTGAACCCCAGATAGGTGGGGAGACAGCAATAAATAACATGTGACCCCTGGAGGCCTATCCCCTCATTCGTGTGCTCTACCACGCAAACAGCATAACTTCTTTAATATTGTGTGAATTCCTCTGTCAACAAGGTCAACTCCCATAACATGGGTACACCACCCCCACAGCCACATAAACAGGGTCACTGCCATCAGCAGTGTGACAGTGTGACTCTTCATGTGAATCGGGGAGCCCCAAGGTCGATACGGCCTCCTGTGGTGTAACCCATGGACATGCCCTGCTTGGGCAGGCCACTCAGTGAGCAGTGTGGACTCACCAATTAACACAATAAACCCTAATGCCACTGTGTCTGTTTTATTTCCGTAATTAAAAAAATTTTTTTTAGAAAAGAAGGGAAGGAGGGAGAGAGAGAGAGAGAGAAGCACTGACTGTTGTTCCACCTATTCGGGCATTTACTGATTGAGCCTTGTACTATCCTGAGTGGGTATTGAACCACAACCCCTGCGCATAGGGACAATACTCTAACCAACTTGAGCTACCCAGCCAGGGCTCGCTATGTCCATTTTATTAATTCCTGGATAATGTAGCCCTTTCCCATAGACAGGGAGAAACCCTACCTTCCATGTAAACCCCTTGGACCTTTGTAACCTTCAAAAATTATTCCCCCACAAAAAAATTTTAATGCCCTCATAAAATAAGTTATCCAACTCCCCTTCAACACAAATATATTAGGACAGATGGCTCCCTGAACGGTGGTATAGGCTGTTATGGACAGTGAGGCCCTGAATAAAGCCAAACAAATGGTGAATTCCTGAATGGCAGGGATTTCCCAAGGCCGGTGCAAATCACCACTCCCATTCATTGGGCATCTACTCTGTGCAAGGCCCTGGATTCACATCTCATGTTATCCTCACCTCAGCTTTATGAGGAAGGTACTCTAAGGTTGCCCATTTTACAGGTTAGCAGATTAAGACTGGGAGAGGTTACAGGCCCAATATTACAGAACTAAAAAAAATCTTTACAGTTAGGACATCAAGCACTAGACTCTAATGTTTCCTGATGGATTGATAAGTGCCCCACAGATATGCTGAACCCCAGAATCCTCCCAAAATATAGCACTACCACAACTACTATGGCACAAACCAACTAGGACAAGGTTATGAGTAAGATTGTCACAGCATAAACTTTTTTTTAGAGAGGGAGGAATAGAGGGAGAAAGAGAGAGAAGGAAACATCAATTTGTTGTTCCATTTTTATTTATGCATTCATTGGTTGCTCCTGGTACATGCCCTGACTGGGGATCCAACCTGCGACCTTAGCATAATGGGATGACACTCCAACCAGTGGATCTACCTGGCCAGGGCTAGCATAAGCTATTTAGGTAGAAATAAACTCCTTATGAATAACAATAATTGCAACAACAGCTAATATTTTTGAGGATTTATTCTGCTGGAGACACTAAGTGTTTTACATTTGTTAATTCACTACATCTTCATAACAGCCCTAGGCCATAGAGTTTTTTATTTTTATTTTTAATTATTCCCTTACAGATGTAGAAATCCAGGTATAGAGGGATTAAGTGACTTGCCCAAAGTCACACAGCTGAGAAGAAGCCCAGCTGGATTTGACCCCAGCAGCCTGGGTAATCCTGTTACCCTGCTTCCTGAAACATCACCTCCCAGCACCACGAATGACTGTGATTTCTATGAACTGTGTAACTAAATTAACAATATTTTATTTTAATTTCCCACAGGCAGGGGACAGCTCCCTGTGCGCACCTTTCCTAAATGACAGGGTAAATAGGCTTTGGACAGTATGAACTCCCATGGATGGGTCTCTCTCATGTATGGTGAAACTCACATGAGCTGTGGGGATCCCTCTGTGGACATCATAAACACACCACAGCCAGAGACAATCTGAATGGCTATCAGAGGCCCCCTTCGCTACAGCAGAGTGCTTCCTAGGCAGGGTTAGTTCCATGGTGGAGAGTTTAGACCAGCCCACTAATAGTCTCACTTTCCCTCACACCTGATGCAAACTGGGTAACACAAAACACCATCCTAGCCCTGGCTGGTGTAGCTCAGTGGATTGAGCGCGGGCTGTGAACCAGATATCGCAGGTTCGATTCCCAGTCAGGGCACATGCCTAGGTTGCAGGCCATGTCCCCCAGCAACCACACATTGATGTTTCTATCTCTCTCTCTTTCTCCCTCCCTTCCCTCTCTAAAAATAAATAAATAAAATCTTAAAAAAAAAACCCCAAAACACCATCCTAACCAATGGAAACCTCTCCCACAAGGAAAGCTCCCATAGGCATTTTGGACCCTTGGCTCAGAATGTGTCTCCCCATGCATAGTATAATCTTTCATACCCACGACAAAGTTATAGGGACAGTACGTATCACCATGCATGGGGAACTTTCTGTGGCTTCTGGGAGCCCCTTGTGTGAAAGCACAAAGCACTGCCTCCAAGGGTTTACCTAAGTGGGCAGTGGGAACTCTCCAATGAGTGTGATTTTTCTCAGACTCAACACTACCCAATGTGCACAGCACACTTTCTCATGGGTAGTGCTAATGTAAGACAGTATGGATCTGCAGCAGGGCTGGGTGCATTTTCTTCACACCTGGTGTGAACCCCGTGTTCATACTGGGAACCCAACACAGGCAGGAGAAGCCTCCCCAACGCCCAGTTTTTTTGTTTTTTGTTTTTAATATGGAATGCTTCACCAATTTGTGCGCCATTCTTGCGCAGGAGCGAATCTTCTCTGTATTGTTCCAATTTTAGCATATGTGCTGCCGAAGTGAGCACCCCAGGCCCAGTTTTTATTGTCCTCCATACCGTCTATCCAGGACAAGTTTAATTTGGAGAGAGTATGGATGTGCTACAGACAGGTTCACACCTGGTGTAAAACCCGTATCTGGGAAGCAGGAATCCACTACTCGACAGGGCATACCCCTCGCCTCCCCAGTGTGAACCCACCCTTAAAAAAATACAGCTCCCGCAAGATGTGAACACACACAAAGTGTAGCTCTTCACGGAATGGAATGCGGTGTGAAGCCCGAGGAAGTGCTGCATTTCCCCATCTCGTGACCCCCATGCGTAAGAGGGCCATCAGAAAATTGCACCGCCCTTAAATGTCGAAGTCTTGGAGGGAACTTGTCCCCGGGAGCCCCAAGTCCCAGGCCGCGTGCGTTCACTACACGGCTGCGCGCGCCACCTAACACACGTACGTTCTCTCCCCTCCCGGTGGCAACAGGGCTTTCCACGGGGCCGCGCCAGACTTTCTGAGGCTGTTGATTGGTCATAGTCCCGCCAACCAACAGCCAATCAAGTGGGAGAAAGGTGACATCACTCTTTCTCCTTACCTCCCCCCCCACCCCAAACTTCCCTACACTCGACTACCAGCAGCAACAACCCGTGGGGGAGGGGCAAGAGAGTAGAACCCGGTGAGGTCATTGCACCGCCCTGGCCACTGCTGATTGGTTGCAGGGCTTGCGGGTGGCGGTTGGCTGTTCCTCGCACCTCCCCCTCGTGCAGCTACCGCCGCTGCTGAGAGGAGCCACCAGCGACGCCAGAGCCGGCAAGCCGGGTGAGTCAGGGCCCTGGGTCTAAGATGCTCCTGGCGTCCAGTGAGAGTCACGAAAAACTGCCCTTTGCGACTTTTTCTCTTCCCCTGGGTTCTTTGGTGCTTCAGGCACTCTGTCACATGGGAGTTGTAGTCTGCCTTTTACTGTCGACTATGCGCCAGAGACGTAAGAAGACTACCATTCCCATCAGGAATTGCGACGAGCTGGTCAACAAATGCTCAGGCCACGCCTTCTAAACCTGCTCATTGGACAGCCCGTCCATCGGCTCCTCCTTCTTGCATTTAATTGGCTACTGTCCTTAAGAGGGGCTGGGTTCCGGCTTAGATTGCAAGGCGACTGGGTACTGTATTCGTCAGTCGGCACTAAGACGGCTTTTAATTGGTCAATGCTGATGTCCATCACTTGTTGTGAGGCAGGGCTTTAGGCATATTAGGCAGTCGTAGGCTCAGGTTGGTGTCGGTCCCAGAGGGAGGCCGGTCTTGGACTTTGGCTCCGCCCTCTAGCGCTGCCGTGTGGGCGCGATTGGTCTTGGGAAGTGTCGCTCGTCGTCGAGAGGTGGAGCTGGCCAGGCTGCGAATATCTATTGGTGTAGGACGGCGCCGGTCAGCGGGGTTGTGACCGCTGATTGGCTGGCTGCTCCAGCTGTTGCAGGTCCATTCACCATTTTGTGTGTTGGAGTAAAAAAAAAAGGGAGAATCGAGAGGGAGAGCTGAAGGGGGGGCGGGGAGGGACCGGACCGGACCGAGCCGGGGGCACGGCCCCCCGCCCCGAAACCCTGCGGAGCCCAAGGTGAGGGGCGGTTTCAGGGCTGACTTGGGCCGGGGGTGTTTGGGGTGTTGGGGGCCGAGAGGGGACAGGTGGCAGTAAGGAGGTGGGGGGGTACAGGGGAAAAGGGGGGGGGGGATGGTGGGGAGGAAGGACAGAGTGGAGGAAGTGGTGGATAGGAGGCAGGACAGAAAAGGGGTGACGAGGAGAGGGTGGTGGGCAGAGAATGGGTAACAGGAATGGAGGGGTGACAGGACTGGATCAGGGTGACAGGGAGAAGGAGGGGACAGAGTTGGAGGGGATGACAAGGAGAGGTGATGGGGAGAGAAGGTGGCAAGTCCAGAGATGGCTGACAGGAGAGTGACTGGAAGGAAGAGGTGATAGAGATAGATGAAGATGGCAAGGTGGGGGGTGACTAAGGAGGGGGCCTAGGGGCTTATGAGGAGAAAGGTAGACATAGAGGTGGTGACAGTACGGGAGAGAGAATGGCAGAGAAGCTGGTGCCAGGAGGGCTGATGGGAGCAGAGGGCATGAGACCCTGAAGAGCCAGGGCCTGGGCTGGCCTGGGCTTCAGGAGTTAGTGCTCAGGTTCTGGGGTAGGGTGGGGGGGGGGCGGGGGGCCGGTGGGGGCGGTGAGGGCCTACAGAGCCTTGGGTGGGAGTTTCCAGAGAGGAGTGGACAGGAAGAGAGTAGGCCCCAGGGAAAAGAAAGAGGCTTGACTTCTGGAGTGGAGAGGCTGGGCAAGGCAGCAGGGTCCAGGGGTACTAGGCAGTGCTGTTGTAGGCCCTGATCGAGTATGCAGAGGTTTGTGTTTGGGCAACACTGGGGCTGGATTTCAGTCCCCAGGTTGGTGGTACAGCAGGTCAATGGGCAGAAGGTGGGGGTGGCTGCCCAACTCTTGGGCAGTTGGGTGCTTTCCTCAGTGTGAGAAAACCTGGCTTCTCCAGGCTCTGCCTGTGAGGACTGCAGGATTGGCCCAGGGAAGAGACAGCCTGGAACTACAGGGTCCACAGGAGCAGCAGGCCTCAAGTATGAAGTCAGAAGTTCCTAAAAACTTGAGTCAGGTGTGCCTTTGATTATGTTTGGTTTATGGTCCTGGGTTCCTTCTAAACCCCACTTCCCCAGAGGCCCCCTTTCAGCTTTTCAGGTTCTCTTAGTCACTTGAGAGTAAAGTTTTTTCCCTTTTCTTTTCTCAGGGCAGCTTGAAAGGGGGCGGGCAGTAATGACTGTTCAGGAAGTGGGTGAGGTTGGCCTGCTGGGCTTGTCCTGCTTTCTTTGACCTTCTCCCACTTACCCCTGCCCCCCCCAGAGTCAGGGGACACAATTTGGGGCCAGGGGGACCTGGCTGGCTCAGCCACCTTGCCAGAGCTAGCCCCGCCAGCCCAGCGAGGGTGGGGATGCAGGTAGGCCAGAAGAGGGGGCTGGGATTGTGGGTATCATGCTGGGTGCTATGTGGGGAGGAGCAGGCTCCCATCCAGTGGGACAGCGAAACCCTGGGGTGTAGCTCTGTGTCCCACTGTGTGATGACGTGTGTCTGTGTGTGTGTTTGTGTGTGTGCTCATGCGCAGCCCCATGGAGTGCTTGGTAGGAGCTCTTGCCCCAGACGTGCCCCTGCCTGCTCTGTGCCAGGATCTGGAGAGATGGCTCCACCTGGCAGGCCCAGGGTACAGAACAGACTGGGCAGCCATTCCTAGGGACTCTCAGCTGCTCACTTCATCCCACAATGCCTGGACATACCGGGCTGCTCAGAGGGGTAGAGCGGGGGGGAGGTGGAGAGAGGCTCACATCACAGCCCAGTCACCTCCCTTTCTGTGACTGTGCCTGTGCCTGTGCGTGTGTGTGTGTGTGAGTGCGTGTGCTCTCTGGCTGGTGACAGTGCAAGGAAGCATGCCCTCTGGATCATGTGATAGGCGGCACACTGAGATGGTTAGGAGGACAGACTCTGGAGCCAGGTTGTCAGGGTTTAGAACCTGGCTTTGTTTTATAGCTAGATGAATTTGGACGAGTTCGGTGATCTCTTTGTGCCTTATTTACCTCAAGTGTGAAATGGGGTTGTTAGTAGCCTTTACCTCTTAGGGCCGTTGTGAGGATGAAGTGGGTTAATAAAGGCAAGTTCAGCCCAGGAGTGGCACAGAGTGAGTGGTCCATTGGTATGAACCATTCCTGTTTCTTGCATCCCCTTGGGGCAGTCAGAGTGTGTGCCTGTGCATGCTGTGTTCTCTGCAGAGGGAGCAGGTGTATGCGGGTGTCCCTGAGGAGCCACAGCGGACAGCTCAGGGAATATGGGTGCCACTTTGTGTCTGGGTGCTGGTCAGGGGCCCATTATGACTTGGGGACAGCCAGGAAGGAGGCCTCAGGGATCATGGAGGCAGGGGCCTCTGCAAGTGGAAACTCTTGGGGGCGCCGAGTCTGAGGGATTCCTGAGTTGCTCCTGATGACCACTGTCTGCCTTCTACCCTGCAGGTGGAGAAAAGATGAAGCCAATGAAGAAGACATGCACTGGCCTCCCAGGTCCTGGCAGTGGAGGCAAGTCCCCACCAGCTACCAGGGCCAAAGCCCTGAGGCGGCGAGGGGTTGGGGAGGGTGACAAGCCAGAGGAAGAGGACGACGAGGTACAGCAGCAGCTGGGCCCAGAAGAGGCTGAGGAGTGTGAGGAGGAGGAGACCCAGCAGGGCTCAGGGGTTGAGGGACTCCCGCCGGAGCTGCACCCTGATGACCCAGTCCCAGGTCCCGCTGAGGACCCCAAGGCGGAGGGTGAGACAGGTCGTTGGGAGCCTCCCCTCAGCCGGAAGACAGCCACGTTCAAGTCACGAGCACCCAAGAAGAAGTATGTGGAAGAGCATGGGGCTGGCAGTGGCAGCAGTGGAGCAGCTGGGACCCCAGATGAGCCAGCAGGGACCCCTGAGGACGCCAGTGCCCTGGGTGTTCCTTCACGGCCACTTACCTCTGCCCGCTCCTCCTCCACCGACACAGCCAGTGAGCATTCAGCTGACCTGGAGGATGAGCCCACTGAAGGTTGTGGGCCAGGCTCCTGGCCCCTGGCTGGCACCAGTGGCAGCTATGACCTGCGGCAACTGCGGTCCCAGCGGGTGTTGGCTCGGCGTGGGGATGGCCTGTTCCTGCCGGCTGTGGTGCGTCAGGTACGCCGAAGCCAGGACTTGGGCGTGCAGTTCCCTGGGGACCGTGCCCTGACTTTCTATGAGGGGGCATGTGGCAGTGGTGTAGATGTGGTTTTGGATGCCACGCCGCCACCAGGTGCACTAGGGGTGGGCACGGCTGTCTGTACCTGTGTGGAGCCTGGTACAGCTGCCTACCGTGAGGGTGTGGTCGTGGAGGTGGCTACCAAGCCAGCTGCATATAAAGTTCGCCTCAGTCCTGGCCTAGGTTCCCAGGTGGGCCCACCAGCCACCCTCCCACAACTGTCACAGCCATCACATCGTGAGCCTGAGGAGGCCATATGGGTGGCCCGCTCTAGCCTGCGCCTGCTTAGGCCCCTCTGGGAACCTGAGGCCCTGTTGAGGAAGCCCCCCATGGGCCCTGAGGAGGAGCCGGCTGAACCAGGGGCTACCCTGCCACCCTGCCCTGCTGCCCTGGACTCCAAGCAGCCTGAAGATGCTGAGGTCTCCAAGATCAGCTTTGGTGGCAACCTGGGGGCTTGTGAGGAGGGTGAAGAGAAGCACCCACCAGCCCTGGGCACCCCTGCCCTCCTCCCACTGCCCCCACCCCAGCTTCTTTCTCCACCACCCAAGTCCCCAGCCTTTGCAGGCCCAGGCCGCCCTGGTGAGCAGCCTTCACCTTGCCAGGAGGGGAGCCAGGGTGGCAGCCGTAGCAGCAGTGTGGCCTCTCTGGAGAAGGGCGCTGCTCCGGCCACCCGTGCCCGCACGCCACTGACAGCCGCCCAGCAGAAGTATAAGAAGGGCGACGTGGTCTGCACGCCTAATGGAATCCGCAAGAAATTCAATGGCAAGCAGTGGCGGCGGCTGTGCTCACGGGATGGCTGCATGAAGGAGTCTCAGCGGCGCGGCTACTGCTCCCGCCACCTGTCTATGCGAACCAAGGAAATGGAGGGCCTGGCTGACAGTGGCCCAGGTGGGGCTGGGCGGCCTGCTGGCGTGGCAGCTCGGGAGGGTAGCACCGAGTTTGACTGGGGTGACGAGACATCTAGGGACAGCGAGGCCAGCAGTGTGGTGGCCCGCGGAGATTCACGCCCACGCCTGGTAGCCCCTGCCGACCTATCACGCTTTGAGTTTGACGAGTGTGAGGCGGCAGTGATGCTGGTGTCCTTGGGCAGCTCCCGCTCAGGCACACCGTCCTTCTCCCCGGTCTCCACGCAGTCGCCCTTCTCGCCAGCGCCCTCACCCTCACCCTCGCCACTCTTCGGCTTTCGTCCTGCCAACTTCAGCCCCATCAATGCGTCTCCAGTCATCCAACGTACTGCTGTTCGTAGTCGTCACCTGAGCGCTAGCACCCCTAAGGCAGGCGTGCTGACGCCACCAGATATGGGTCCCCACCCACCGCCACCTGCCCCCCGAGAGCGCCATTCTTCTGGTATCCTACCCACCTTCCAGACCAATCTGACCTTCACCGTGCCCATCAGCCCTGGGCGGCGGAAGACAGAGCTGCTGCCCCACCCAGGGGCCTTGGGAACCCCTGGTGCAGGGGGTGGAGGAGCCGCCCCAGACTTTCCCAAGAGTGACAGCCTGGACTCTGGTGTGGACTCGGTGTCCCACACACCTACACCCTCTACACCAGCCAGCTTCCGGGCTGTATCGCCTGCTGTGCCCTTTTCCCGCTCCCGCCAGCCCTCACCGTTGCTGCTGTTGCCCCCACCTGCTGGCCTGACCTCGGATCCTGGACCCTCTGTGCGCAGGGTGCCTGCTGTGCAGCGAGACTCACCCGTTATTGTTCGCAACCCTGATGTGCCACTACCTTCCAAATTCCCTGGAGAGGTGGGCACTGCTGCGGAGGCTCGAGCTGCAGGACCTGGGCGGGGCTGCCGAGAGACCCCAGTGCCCCCTGGGGTAGCCAGTGGGAAGCCTGGCCTGCCCCCACCTCTGCCAGCCCCCGTACCCATAACTGTGCCTCCAGCCGCGCCAACTGCTGTGGCCCAGCCGATGCCCACCTTTGGCCTGGCTTCCTCGCCCTTCCAGCCAGTGGCCTTCCACCCCTCACCCGCTGCCCTGCTGCCTGTCCTGGTGCCCAGCAGCTACACCAGCCATCCTGCCCCCAAGAAGGAAGTCATCATGGGCCGGCCTGGAACAGGTAAGGAGTGCAGTGGATGGGCTGGGTGAGGGCTCATTTCAAATAGAGTTGCTTTCCAACTGGCTCTCGAGAGGTGAGCTCCTGCCTTGGGAGGGATGTAAGTGGAGGTTGGAACATCCCTATACAGATGTTCCAGTGAGAATTCATGTGTCAGGCAAGGGACTGGACTTGGGAGGCTCAATGTGGTGTTAACAGGCCTCCTGTTAGGAACGTACTCTCAAGGGTCCCTTAGTCATGGAAGCAGACCTGAGGGGCTGATGGGGTAATAGGATAATCATGATGATAGCTCCCAGGTCTGGAGGGCTGGTGGGGGTGTCACCATGATAAGCATGTGTGGGGGTTATCTCACCAAACCCTCATACCCACCCCATGATGTAGCACTCAACTTACGGGCTCTGCTCTAAGCCCTTTTCAAATATTAGCTCCTATAGTCTTCACACTAATCATAACAGGTGGTGCTTTGATTATGCTCCTGTCGAGGAAACTGAGGTCAGGTTAGTGATTTGCCCAGGGTCACATGGCTAGTAAATCCTGGAGTCAACCTTCAAACCCAAGAAGGCTGTCCTGTGACTGCGGGGCCATAGTGTTGGTTACAGGCAGGAAGACTGAGGCTCCAATAGGTCCTTCTGCCAGGAGTTGGTCAGACCAGGACTGGAGCCCTCACCTTCACCATGGCACCCAATAAACACCACAGGTGCTGTCATTGCCCTGGAAGGGACCTGGGGGTGTGCAGGCATTGTGCCTTGTTTTGAATCCAGGTGTGAATCTAGTCTGGTTGTCCTTGGGACAGGGCGCCTAAGCCAGGAGTTGAAGGATGAGTTGGAACCAGCAACCATGGGGTGGAAGAGCTTCCAGGGAGGCCAGTGGGAAGGAAGGCTCCAAAGCCAGAAGGAGCACAGCTGAGGAGAGCCATTGTGGCTGGAGGGCTGAGGCCAGGTGTGGGGAGAGTAGCATTTCTGAGATCGTGCTGGAGAGAGAGGGGTCCAGGACAGGCTGGACCTTGTCAGAGCCACTCCTAGGGAGGGTAACAGACCCATCACCAGCCCCTTCCCTAGCATCTTTTTCTTGCTTATGAGTCCACTGCTTACTGAGGGCTCCCTGTGTGCCTGGCCCTGTACTGGTTGGTGCTGAGGACACAGCCCCGCTTTCAAATTGTACCCAGACAGTGACTGTCCAGAGAGGTCAGGGTAGGGATAGGGCAAGCCCAGGAGGCTGTGAGGAGTCAGGGAGGACTTCTTGAAGAAGGGGCTAGGGGCTTCTAAAGTGAGACCTGAAGGGTGTGCAGAAGTGAGCCTGCCACGGTCAGCAGGAAAACATGTAGGCAAAGGCAAGAGTTTCTGCAAAGGCCTTGAGGCAAAAGCAAGTATTTGAAGGAAGTTAAATCAGCAGTGATGGGTTGCAGATGGTGGGTGAGTGCTTAGATGTGTGACTGTGTTGATGAGCAAGGGCCAGATAATACAGCATCCTTATGAGACTTGTGAACTTGATCCTAGGGGCACTAGGGACCCATGGAAGGTTTTGAGTCTGTCTGTCCATGGCTGTACTAGAGGCGAGGAGATGGAGAGGAAGAAGCCACTGTGGCTTGCGGTGGGGCAGAGGTCAATGTAGGGAGGAGCTCCAGCCTGGAGCCAGGCCACAGGGACACAGGGGCTCTGCTTACCCTCTGTGCTCATATACTGAGGTTGTGACCTGGGTTTTTGCCTCACTTCCAAGTTTTTACATTTTTTACTGTAGTTGATATGAGCAAAATTCCACAGAAGTGGGCATAGCAGGGGCTTCTATCCTTAGGTAGATGAAGAAACTGAAGCAGAAGGACTTTAACCCTGCTTTACCTCCCACACTCCTACAGCCCCAGACATGGTCCGACTCATAGCATCATCTCAGGTTATCTTCACTGCTGCTGTGTGGGGAAGGATGACACTGAGGCAGGTGACCTGAGGCCTACCAGGGCAGGCCCAGCAGAGGTTCCTGCCACCGTTTTCCAGATGAGGCAGCATGAGGCCCTGACAGAACAAGAGTCCTGACTGAATTTACCCAGCCAGGGAGGAACAGGACTGAGCCTCGAATCAAGTCTGACCTTTAGATCACAGAACTCCTTCTATCAGAAGTTACAGGAATAATAATTTATTGAGCACTATTCAGTGTGTGTGCCTGGCTCACTGCTCAGTAAGTGCTGAGTATTTACTTATTGAATCTTCACAATCTCTTAGGAGGTCAGGATGCTTATTGTTTCCAGCAGACAGAGGAGGAAATTGCAGCCCAAGACTTGCCCAAAGTCATCAGTGAGGATAAGGAAGAAGCAGGATTTAAACCCAGGTGGTCTAGCTCTGCAGCCCAGGCTTTTAAGCACTCTCAATAATAATGATGAAAAAATAATCATAACTACTCTTCATTGAGCATTTACCATGTGCCCAGCCTCAGGTATGGGGCCATCTCATGGCATCCACCCAGTGCTGTGAAGTAGGAATTACCAGCTCTGTTGTCGGGGAAACCTGAGGTTCAGTGGAGGAGGAGGCCTCTTGCTGGAGGCCACCTGGTCGTCAGAACTTGTCCAGTGCCTGTCCTGGCGGTTCTGAGCCGCACCTCTCTGACAACACCCATGCTGAGGTATCCAGGTTGCCCTTAGATTCCCAACCAGCAGGCCTTTTGTTCTTCTCCCAGAGGCCTTCCTAAACCCTTGGGAGGTGGCACCTTGGGGCCTTCTCTTTTGAAGGCCCAAATAGGGCAGAAGTGCCCAATGGCATAGTGAAGGCGTTGTCCTGTCCATTGCGAGTATGACTCTGGCTCAGGGCAGCAGGTGTGAGGGGGCTGCAGGGCAGCCTGCCTGCTCCTGCCCCCCACCAGGCATTTGCTTCCGCTGGGGTACATGCCGGGGCAGGCGGGAGGCATTCTCTGCATTCTGTGCATGGCCTGGCCAGCCAGCTGCCATTGCCACCTCCTGTGACTCTTCTTGCCTGCTACCCAGGAGAGGAAGCTGCCCCAAGGCCTGCAGCCCCAGCCCAAGAGGCCAGATGTCTCAGCCCAATTCGTGGCACAGCCTCCTTTCCAGCTTCCCCATATTGACAGGCAGTGCCCCTTCTCCTGGGCCTGTCTGCCCATCTGTCTCTCTCCCTTGGGTTTCTATGTCTGTCTCTCTCTGTTTCCATTTCTGGGCCTGAGTCTCTCTCTCTCTCTGGACTTGTCTGTCTCTGAGTCTGGCTCTCTACATCTTTCTTGGTCTGTTCCTCCTTAGATACCAGTTCTTGTTTGAGCTTTCATCCCATCTTTCTCTTTTGGTCCTGGTCTTGAGATCCTGTCTCTCTGCACCAGCCTTAGCCCCCTCTTCCTCTCTCTCTCTCTCTTTTTAAAGATTTTTATTTATTTTTAGAGAGAGAGAAAAGGAGGGAGAAAGAGGGAGAAAAACTTTGATCAGTTGCCTCTCACATGCTTCCAAATAAGGACCTGGCCTATAACCCAAGCATGTGCCCTGACTGACTGGGAATCAGTTTGCAGGGCGATGCCCATCCCACTGAGCCATACCAGTCAGGGCCCCTCCTTCCACTCTTTAGACAGATTTTCTGCCTCCATTCTAGCCCCCACCCCCACCCTGTGTGTATCAGGTGCTTTGTTCCTTGAAGTCAGTGGACAGTTGCTAAGCACCAGGTACCCTACTTCCTTTCTGGTTAGTGTTAGGAGGTTGTCCAGGCCTGGGACAAATGAACTGCCTACTACCATCCCCAAACCCTGCTGAGAAGTATCAGGAGCAATCTGTAGACCCCTCTACATCCAAGCACCTGTTTCCAAGACAGGCAGAAAGGCGGGGGCTGTGCAGACCAAGCTAGGAGATCCGGCTGTGGGGGAGCAATAGGAAAGCAGCTCCTGTGCCCACCCACCTGTTAGAGGTCACGACCTTGATTACCCTATATCCCCTCTCTACTGCCACCTTTCAGGAGACACATTTGGTGCCACTATTTGGTGCTCCATTTAACTGAGTCCCACATGTAGTCCACCCCAAAAGGTTGGATCTCAGAGATCAAGCAGTGCCCTCAAACTGCTTGGGCAGGTGGATAAAATGAGGCCCAGAGAGAGGCCAAGGTTCTCCTGGCTCCTCAGATCCAGATCCAGGTTCTATGCACCAGAATTTGTTTTGCTCAGACAGTGAACTCCATCTTACCAGCTCATCCTCCTCATCCTTCCACCAGGCCCAGGCTGAGCAGTCCTGGGGTAGGTGGGTGGGGAAGACAGATGTGGCCGCAGGCACAGGATGACAGAGGGAGATACAGCATCTGGGGGAGCCAGAGGATAGAAACAACTCTGGCTCAACACAGGATGATGAGGGGGGTTCAGGAAGGCTTCTCATTCAAAGGGACATTTGAGCTGAAGCAGGAGGAGTAAGTGGATTTCCGGGTAGTGAAAGAAAGGGAAGGGTGATCTAGGCCAAGGCAGCCATGGGAGCAAAGGCCAGAAGGGTGAAAGTGCATGACCTCTGAGTGGCTAATTGAAGCTGAAGCTGAATTAGAGCCTAGGCTTGGCTGAAGGGTGCAGGTCCAGCTAGGCCAGGGTTGAATGCCAGCCCCTGAAGAACCAAGAAAGGGTTTAGAGCAGGGGAGGGGAAAGGTTGCACCTGGGTGCCAACGATCCGGGAGACTGTTCAGGGACAGAAAGAGACCTATGCTTGGAAGAAGATGACTTGCTGGGAGAGGCATTTAGGAGGTAGCAGAAGTGATTCTTGGAGATTTCGTGGGAGAGCTTCCAGCAACAAGAGCTGTGAGGGGTCAGGCTGCCTCCTGGCGGCGGCTGGCGGCTGGACTGTGGAGCAGCTGGAGCGCGCATGCGCAGCGATTGGGGTTGGGGGAGGGTGTATGCGGCCGGGAAACCCCGGCGCCCGGCGCCGGGGCATTAATGGCTCCATTAGTGGCCGGGAGGGAGGTGCATTAGCGGCACCGACGGCGTCTGGCTCCCATTACCACCGGCGGCAGCGACTGCACCGCAGGCGGCTGGACCCTAGCCTGCCGTGCCCCCTCCTCCGCCCGTCCCCCGTCCCCTGTTCCTGCTCCCTGTGGGAGCCTGAGCCAGGGAACTCCGGTCTCTCCTTTTCGGCGGAAAAGCAGACTATGAGGCCAAGTAGACCTGGGTTCAAACTCCGACTGTGCCTCCTCCTGACTGAGAGATCCTACCCCCCTCTGGGCCTGTTTCTTGTGACAGGAGGCTTTGTAGATGCGGACGGGCACCCCTTGTGGGCTGCACCTAGCCCCTGCTGGCAACCAGGGCACTAGTTCCCGTGCCCCAAGGCGTAGCCCCTCCAACCCCGCCGTCGGGCTTTCGTTCTTCCTATTGGCCGCCTTCGCGCCTGCTGATGCCTATTGGCGGAGATTGGTCCCCCCCAACACACACTCCTGCGCCATTAACCCCTGCACAGCGGCGCCCTCGGGTTGGGGTGGGACCCCCCTCCCCGCCCGACAGGTCGGGTGCCAGCTGGCCCGCGCCCCACCGCAGCCCGCGTGGGTGTCAGGCTAGCCGGGTGCCCGCCCGCCCTCCCAGCACAAAGCGGCTTTGTGGGGCCCGCCGGGGGCTGGCTGGGGGCCAGCCGGCGAGTGGAAAATCTCGTGAGCTTGAGGAGGGGAGGAGAATGCAGGGCGGCGCCCCCTCCTCTTCTGGGCACCTCCCTCATCCCGATCCGACATGCCCTCCCAGTCCCGGCGCCTGTACACTATCCCCCCTTCCCACCCCTAAACCCACATCCAGCCCTCGGTCCTATCCTGCCCATCTCCCAATCCCTGGGGACCCTCCCCCACACCTCTTCGTCTGCCTCTCTTTCCCTCCTGGTCCCCCTGCCTACCCTAGCTCCACTCACACTGACTCACCCCGGCGCTATTTTTAGGCTCCCATCACTTTCGAGCCGCACCAGCCCAATCCTGAGCTCGTTCCCCAGGCAACCCTGGCCATCGCCCACGCCTCCTGGAGTGGGTGGGTGGGTGTATATGTGGGGAGCGGATGAGGGGATCTGGGGACACTGGGTTTGTGAGCCAAGGCGGGGTCCCAGGCAGGGTGGGGCACTGTGGGCGGCGGGGGCAGGGGCGGGAGCCTCTTGGGCTCAATAAATAGGGCCCGTGAGTTCACAGCGGTTAGCTGTCTCTGTCTGTCAGCATCCCGAGTTTTATGCCCCAGGCCTCTGGGCAGGCCTCTGCCTGTGCTGCCCTGGGTGTCACTTGGTGTCTTTGTCTGGGCTTCATGTCCCCAGGCTGGGGTGGGGTAGAGTGGTGCTTTGGGGGCCGTTTAGGACCAGCCCTTTTGTGGAGTTGGTTATGGGATGGTACAAGGTGTGGCTGCACCATAATTCTTCCCCAGTACCTGCCTTGAGTGAAGAAGGATGGTGTTCCCACTCGGTCTCAGATGGGGCTGGGGCCCTAGTTTGGGGAACTTCTTCGGCATTTTATAACTAGGGAGGCCCCAGCTGGAGAGATGGGGCTGTGTGGATATAGGGCCTGCTCCCTCTTCTCTACTCCTAATCACCCCCACCCAGGGTTCCTCCACTCTGAACAATGGAAGCTAAGTATAGGGCTGGCCCAGTGCCCAAGGCAGGGGGCCCCTTCCTGCCTGGATTCCGGCCCCTCCCTGCCAGGCTGGGCCCCCACTTGGCTGTACCATACCCTGTAAGGGGCCTCTTCCCATCCCTCCTATGTGGGCACTGTCTTCTACCAGATGTGTAACTCTCCCAGATGTGTGGGGCCCGCTTTCCCTGCTGTGCCAGGCCTAGCTTTTTTCTTCACCCAACTGAAGGGGGCGGGGGGCAGAGGACAAGGTTCCTCTGAGCTCTGTCCCTGGGCTCCACTACAGTGGGGAAAGGGTTAACTTGCCAATAGGTGACTCACCCAAAGAGAGAGGAGGGGGCAGTGGTGGGGAGATAGTGGCCACATTGATTTCAGCCTTGGTTTCTGCCTCACATTGCAGTCCCTGGGGCCGTGAGGTAATGGAGGGTCTGAGTCTGGGGCTGTATAAGGAGGAGGGGGCTGTCACTTAATAGTCCCTCTGGTGGCCCCTTCAGGCGCACAGCCAAATGTCAAGCCCTGCAATCTCTGGAGGTCAGAGGGCTACAGATGTCTCTTTCCCCTCTGGGTTCTGGTTACCTGGTTTTTGCCCCCTCTCCTTGCCTTCAGCACTGTCAGTGGATGGGGCAGGCTGGGAAAAGGGTTTGTCTGCTGCAGTCTCCCACTCCACCTGTGAAGGAGCCCAGTCTTGGTCCATCTGAGCTCGTGCAACATTTACCAGCTCAGGTGTGACCCCAGGGTCCCCCTTGGGTGATCCAAGGCCTCTGCATCTCTGCCTTGTGGGCTCTAGACCCTTGCCTGTGTCTCTGTGTGTGCCCTCTGACCTTTCTGTAGTTAACCAGTCTCTTGGTGTTGTAGTTGAACCATGTTCCTGGATCTCAGGGGGTCTGTGTCCATGTCCACCCTGAGGTTAAATTTTCAGTAGTGGGAAAAGCACTTCAGTTGGAGCATTGGGTTGTTCCATCTGGCTGCATGATATTGCGCAATTCATTCAGTTTCTCTGAGCCTCATTTTTCTCATTTGAACAATGGGCATAATACAGTATATCTCCCTAGTGGCTGTGAGGATTTAGTGAACAGGATCACGAACACAAGTTCCCAGCACATATCAGCCTCAGTGTTAGTTTCCTTTCTTTCAGCCTATGGTGGTGGGGCCAGCACACAGTGGTGTTCTGAGTTAGAGGGTCCTGGGTGGCTGCTGAGTGTCAGGAAGCGTAGTATGAATGGCCATGGCACTCTGTATACCTGCTAGGCCAGGGTATTGAGGTAGTTAGCGCTCACCAGGGTACGTTTATATGGTGTGTGGGGTCACTATGATGGTGTTTGTGACAGCCTGTGTTGGGGATGGGAGTACCTCAAAGACCGTGTGAGAGTGTGTGAAGAAAGAAGAGCTTGTATGGTTGTGTGGGAGGGATGTGGGCATGTGTGATGGGGTGTGCAAGATCACTGTGCCTGTTTGATATATTCTGTGTACGATGATTCAGTGAATGTGTGATGAAGATATGTGTTGGTGAAACATATATGACAGGACATGTATGAAAGGGGTCACGTGGAGAGGATGGGTGAAAATGAGTGTGTATGATATGAACGATGAGTGTGAGAAGTATATGTGAGCAGGTGTTCGAGATTTGTGACTTCGTGTGTGACAGTGAGTGTAAGATCGAGGGTACATGTGAACGTGGGGTGTGTATGAAATAAAGGGTGTGGCAGGAAAGTCTGTCTATGAGGGGTGTGTGTGTGCTGGCATGAGTAGGTGAGGGCTCAGGGTGGCTTCTCTAACCCTACGCGCAGTTCATCTGCCCTGCGAGACCGGTGGGCCGAGCGCACGTGAGCGTGTTCCTCGCGTGGACTAGACACACACACAGACCACACAAACCCCGGGCCTCTGCAACGCGGCGCTCGGAACCGCCCCCTGGCTCGGCGCCTTTACTGCAGTGCGCTCGTCCTGTCTCCCTCCTTCCGCGGTCCCGCCCCCGGGCGGCTTGAGGCCAACCGGAGCCCGCCCCGCCCTGCCCTGATTTGCATATGACTGACGTTCCCCCGGGGCGGCCAATGGGGGCGGACGCGGCGGGGCCTGACCCGCGCGCGGCGGATGCAGCCAATAGGCTCACGCGCGGGGGGCCGGGCTTGCGCGGAAAGCCGCGGGGGAAGCGGGGAAAGGGCGGGGGGAGGCGCGGCGGGGGGAGGGGAGCGCGTAGTAGTGGCGGGGCGGGGAGGCGGCGGTGGTTCGGCGCGGGGCTCGTTCGGAGCGCACGAGCGCACACACGCTGTCCGTCTGTCTTCCCGGGGCCAGAGGTCGACCCAACGCCGAGCCGCGGGCCGGGGACCCGGAAAGGCGGGGCGGGGGCGCTGGCAGCCGGGGCTCGCGGGGCTAGAGCCGTTACCCGCCGGAGCTGCGAGGGAGGGAGGGAGCAAGCAAGCCAGGGAGCGGGGAAAGGGAGGGGGCCGCGCACGCGCACCCGCGCCCCGCCCCGCCGGGCTCGGTGCTTGAGGAGGGAAAGGGAGGGGGCGGCGCCGATGGCCCCGGTGCCGCGCGCCCCGTGACGGCCCCCGCGCGCGCCGGGGGGCGGGGCGGGGCCGGAGCGTTCTGACCTCCCCCGCCCCCCTGGCGGCGGGAGGCAGTTGGCGTTGTGCGCAGGCGCTCCCGGGGGAGACCCCCGCGTGGGGAGGCCGGAGGGGGGCGGCCGGGGGGGGGGGCATGCGGCGACGGCCTCCAGCTGCCCCTGGGCCGGAGCGGCGGTGGGCGGAGCGGCGGCAGCCGCTGAGGAGGCACGAGCCCCTGCCGGGCCCCCCGGCGCAAGATCATGTACTCAGCCCACAGGCCCCTGGTGCCCGCGTCCAGCGCGGCCTCCCGTGGCCTCGGAATGTTCGGTCAGTAGTTCTTGGGCCCTGGGACTGTAGGGGTCAAGGTGTCGGGGTGCTAAGTGCTGAGCGACGGTGATGGACATACAGTAGAATGGTAGAGGCCGAGTAAAGGGGTGACGGGAAAGTTACAGAGCTCTGCTGTAGTGGTTAGTGACGGCAGGTGGGAGTGTAGCAAAGTGATGGGAGTGGGGAGTAGCTGGGGCAACCGTGGTGTTTAGGTGATGGGGTGAAACAGGTTTGCTGTCATTGGGGGTGAGAGGTGCAGAGTAACTGGCTTGGGAGAATGGATTAGAACTGGAGCAGCCTGAGACCTGCTAAAGACTAGACAGAGGGAAGGGGCTGTGACTGAGTAGTGTAGGCATAGGACAGGGCTTGGGAAGTGAGTGAGGCACTGTTTGCTTAGAACAGTTTTGGGCTGGAGTGGTGAGCTTTGCAGAGAGAGAGGGAGAGACCCAAAGACCCTGGAGGATAGTGCACTTGGGCGGGAGTGCAGGAGGAGCAGGACCACAGGACTGTTTCCCCATTGTCTGCTGGGCCCCTTCTTCCCCCAGCAGATGAAGAGATCCTGGTAAGAAAGATCTTTGAGAGAGGGACAGGTTCAGGACCCTGGGGGCTGTTATGGGGTTGGAGGGCCTAGAAGGCTTTTGTGTCCCCAGGGGTAGGGGATAGGGTCTGCATAGTATCTTGAGTAGCTTTCAGTGCTGACCTCCTTGTTCCTCTCCTGTTGCCTTGATGTCTATTTTTTCTTTTGTCATCTTTTTGCAGAATCAGGTCTTGAGGCCAGTGCCTCACTGAGGGCTCCCTTAGTCAAGGCTTCTGTAGGCATGGGTGGTCACTGCAGGTTAGAGTAGTCTGGGTCAGGGGGAGGCCTGGAATGATGGATACCAGGGCTAGGGCGTTCCCCTTCTCCCTTTATCGTCTTCCCCTAGCAGGGGCCTCTGCTGCTGGTTCCACTTCTCTCAGGGAGCCAGCAATGAGAGGGAAGCCCACTCCTAGTCTCCGCCTGCCCCAGGAGTCAAGCCAGTTGTTCAGCTCCTGGGGCTGAAGGTGGGACCTCTGGGACTGGCCCCTGGTGAGGGAAGTGCCTTTCTGTGTGTATTCTCAAGGAAACACCTGGCATTCTTGCCTTCTCTGGGCAGAGACTTGTAATAGTTCTCTCATCTGCCCCATTGTCTGTGCCTTTTCTTCCAAGGAGTTTACCACACCCTCTTCTCTTTCTGGGCTTGGGGGCTGGGCCATGCTCTAAAGATGAGCTTGGGGTTTGGGAGGGAGGGAGGGAGGGTGGGAGGTCTCTTCACAGGCAGTAGATTCTCTTTAGGGGTAAGGGGAAAGCTGTTGTAGCCACCTGTGCCCAGCCCGGGAAGGGCAGGTCTGGCTCTCTAGGGCCTGTGTTAGGGGGAGGGAGGCAGAGAGACAGACTCAAGACCTATGCCCTATTGGTAATGGAGGGTAGAGGAGAGAGAAGATAGGGCCATATGCCCCAGGAAAGAGAAAGGGAGTGTGAGGCCAAGGTAAGAGGCTATGTCAGGTGGCAGCATGGGTGCTGGCAACATGCCATGACTGGGGGAGGGTCTCCAGGCCTGCTGAGGTCTTAAGGCCTTAGGAGTGTAGGATGGCAGTCTGTTGTGGCCTGGTTTGTGACAGGAGCCAGTCATTCCTCTGGCTTGGTCCCTAGTGGAAGTCAGGGAGGGAGTGGGATGTGAGAACTCTTTTCCTTCCCTGCTTCTGTTTTCAGTTTTATAAACCTTAGAAATCTTTCAGGCAGGAGTTTTTTTTCTGAGTGATGTTGCATGCATGATGTCAAGAGACGCAGGTCGAGGAGAAAGGAGTGTAAATGAGAGGTGGAGCTTCCTTGTCCAGGGTGGAAAAAAGCTTGGGTTGAGGGTCAAGGCCAAGCTCTCCTGCTGCAGAGCTCATCTGGCTCCTTCCCACAGTGTGGACGAATGTGGAACCTCGCTCTGTCGCTGTGTTCCCCTGGCACTCCTTAGTCCCCTTCCTGGCCCCCAGCCAGCCAGACCCTTCCGTGCAGCCAAGTGAGGCCCAGCAACCTGCCAGCCACCCAGTGGCCTCCAACCAGAGCAAAGGTGAGGGGTGGGGGGCTGTGGGAAGGCATGGGGAACAGCGTTGAGGGGGCCTATGAGCTCTCTGATCTGCCTCTCTGTCCCCAGAACCTGCTGAGTCGGCAGCTGTTGCTCATGAGCAGCCACCAGGTGGGACAGGGAATGTTGACCCTGGGCGGCCCCCTGGAGCCACATGCCCTGAGAGCCCGGGGCCTGGACCCCCCCACACTTTGGGGGTGGTGGAACCTGGTAAGGGCCCCCCTCCCACCACTGAGGAGGAGGCCCCTGGCCCTCCAGGAGAACCCCGGCTGGATAGTGAGACGGAGAGTGACCACGATGATGCGTGAGTGCCCTGAGTCCTGAGACTGGAGGGGGTGACCTGGCCAGAGACATGGCCCTCACTGTCCTTGCTGCTCCCACCACAGTTTCCTCTCCATCATGTCTCCTGAGATCCAGTTGCCTCTGCCACCTGGAAAACGCCGGACCCAGTCCCTCAGTGCCCTGCCCAAGGAACGAGACTCATCTTCAGAGAAGGATGGACGCAGCCCCAACAAGGTGCCTTGCCCCCACCTGCCTCTAGCTCACCTTGTGGCTGTCCAAGCCTGTTTCCTTGGTTCCAACTATCGTACTTGGATCTCTGTCTGATCTAGCGGGAGAAGGACCATATCCGGCGGCCTATGAATGCCTTCATGATCTTTAGCAAGAGGCATCGGGCCCTGGTCCACCAGCGTCACCCCAACCAGGACAATAGGACCGTCAGCAAGATTCTGGGCGAGTGGTGGTATGCCCTAGGGCCCAAGGAAAAGCAGAAGTACCATGACCTGGCCTTCCAGGTAATGCCTCTTCTTCTTGGCTTCTCCCCAGCTTCCTCTAGTGGGTAGGTGAGTAAAGGGTCTCCCTGTCCTCTCCTGCCAGGTAAAAGAGGCCCACTTTAAGGCCCACCCAGACTGGAAGTGGTGCAACAAGGACCGGAAGAAGTCCAGCTCAGAGGCCAAGCCCACGAGCCTGGGGCTGGCAGGAGGGCACAAGGAGACTCGGGAGCGGAGCATGTCGGAGACGGGTACTGCCGCTGCCCCTGGAGGTTAGTGAGCTCCTTGGCTCTCTTGTCCTGCCACCTCCGTCCCTTGAGAGCCTCTGGTACCCTCTTGCTCGCTTGCTCCCACCCCTAGAAGCTCATCTGTGTCCTGTTACTTTTATTTGAGGACCCTTACCTGCAAAAGAATCAGCACTTGTTTCATGTGAAAGATCCAGGAAAGTTCAGATAGATAAAATTTACAAACAGCAATCTCATTATCAACTGCCACCTAAACTGAGCATTTATTACACACTAAGCACCAAGGGGAGTATAATCTCTGAGACTCAAAAGCATACCCCATTTTTCAGATGGGTAAACTGAGGCTCAGAGAGGCAAAGCCACTTGCTTGAACTCTCAGGAAACAGTAACTGGCAGAGCCAGAAGTTAAACCCTGCTTGGCTGGCTCCCAAGGCCATAGTTGGAGGCCCCTCACTGCTGCTTCAACTGACTGCAGATGTGAGGTGTGCCTTGCGCTGTGTTGAGGAGCTTTTCTGGAGCAGTCCTGTGGGTCTGGGCCTACAACTCTGAGGGCAGGCATGCAGTGTGGGAGCAGACCAACAGTTACTAGCTTGCTAGTGCCACACAAACCTGTCTCCAGGCTTTCTTACTCTCAGAAGGGCTGCCCTCTGGGCTCCAGAGGTCAGGAACCAATGGGAAGGAGATGCTGGGCTTGTGAGTGGCATCTCTTTTCTGCTTGGTGGCCCAGGAGTTCCAGCCTGCTTTTGCCCAGTACCTAGAAATATTGCCCAGGTGCTGGTAAGAGGCTTTTTGACTCTGCAGCACTTCTCTCCCCCTTCCACTCTACAGTGTCCTCTGAGCTTCTGTCTGTCGCAGCCCAGACACTCTTGAGCTCGGACCCCAAGGCTCCAGGGAGCAGCTCTTGTGGGGCAGAACGTCTGCACACAGTTGGGGGACCTGGTTCGGCCCGGCCCCGAGCCTTCTCCCACAGTGGGGTCCACAGTCTGGATGGAGGAGAAGTAGACAGCCAGGCACTGCAGGAACTGACTCAGGTCTGGGGTACAGGCCATGGGAGTGAGGGAGACGGGCAGGGAGGGCTGCCCAAGGTAACGGCCCCAGCTGAACTCTTCCTCGCACCTGCCCTGCAGATGGTGTCTGGCCCTGCATCCTACTCTGGCCCAAAACCTTCTTCACAATTTGGGGCTCCGGGCCCCTTTGCGGCTCCTGGAGAAGGAGGTGCCCTGGCGGCCAGTGGGCGGCCTCCCTTGCTGCCCACCCGAGCCTCTCGTTCCCAGCGTGCGGCCAGTGAGGACATGACCAGTGATGAGGAGCGCATGGTCATCTGTGAAGAGGAAGGAGATGATGATGTCATTGGTGAGCAGTGGCAGGGGCCCAGATTCCTGCCAGTGGGCAGCAGGCTAAGGTTTGGACAGTGGGCACAGATTACATCCAGGCCCTTGGGCCTCTTTTTTTTCCTTCCCTTCCATATTTGTTCATGGTTGCAGGCATGTTTAGTTTAGGCCCTTCTGGGTAAGCCCTCCTCTTGGGAAGCCCCTGTTTAGACAGGCAGCCAGGAGGATCTGAGCATGGGTAGGTAGGCCATGGGCACAGTGTTAGGTGCTATTACCTGCATGGTCTGGTAGGTAGGCACACCCTAGACCAAGGAACTGCACTTCTGGACAGTACTCACTGCTGGCTTGGGGCAGAGCTGAGTCTAGAGGCAAGGCCAGCTTCCAGACCGCCCTTCCTGCTCTACACTCAGTCCTTTTGACAATACTGTTCCCTCTGCTCCCTCAGCTGATGATGGCTTCAGTACCACTGACATTGACCTCAAGTGCAAGGAGCGGGTAACTGACAGCGAGAGTGGAGATAGCTCTGGGGAAGACCCAGAGGGCAGCAAGGTGAGTGCTTGGGACTTGGTGCCGTCTGGTTCCACTCAACTGCAGGAGTGAGGATATCCTGGCCTGTGTATTAAAGCAGGCTTGGAGAGGGAAGCTGTTTGCCCCATGGGGAATTGTGTCACAGTCTGGATGGATGGAAGCCTTTTGATGGCCTGGCCGGGTTTGGGCATCCAGGCTCCCTGACACAGTTATGTCACTTCTTTTTCCACCCAGAGCTACGGCAGGAAGGTGTTCTCGCCTGTGATCCGCTCTTCCTTTACCCACTGCCGTCCATCGCTGGACCCTGAGCCCCCAGGGCCCCCGGATCCACCTGCAGCCTTCGGCAAAGGCTATGGGCCCACCCCATCTTCCTCATCCTCACCTGCATCCTCCTCAGCCTCAGCAGCCACCTCCTTCTCATTGGGCTCAGGGACCTTCAAGGCCCAGGAGTCAGGTCAGGGCAGCACAGCAGGCCCACTACGGCCCCCACCCCCTGGGGGCCCAGCGACACCTTCCAAGGCCACCCGCTTCCTCCCAACGGATCCTACCACCTTCCGGCGCAAGAGGCCTGAAAGTGTGGGGGGCCTAGAGCCACCTGGCCCCTCAGTTATTGCAGCACCTCCTGGAGGGGGAGGAAGTGTCCTGCAGACACTGGTCCTGCCTCCAAACAAGGAGGAAAGGGAGGGCAGCGGAGCCCGCATGCCCTCAGCCCCAGCCCCATCGCTGGCCTATGGGGCTCCAACAGTCCCCCTGTCCCGCCCAGCTGCCACCATGGTCACCAACGTGGTGCGGCCTGTCAGCAGCACTCCTGTGCCCATCGCCTCTAAGCCCTTCCCCACCTCTGGCCGGGTGGATGCATCTCCAAATGACATAGCAGGTGCCAGGACTGAAACTGTCACTGGGTCCCGGGCACCTGGGGGCTCTCCACTGGGCGTCAGTTTAGTGTATTCGGACAAGAAATCAGCAACAGCCACCTCACCAGCCCCACATCTGGTGGCTGGGCCCCTACTGGGCACTGTGGGGAAGGCTCCTGCCACTGTCACCAACCTGCTGGTGGGCACCCCAGGCTATGGGGCCCCTGCACCTCCTGCTGTCCAGTTCATTGCCCAGGGAGCTCCTGGCAGTGGGGCCACTACGGGCTCAGGAGCAGGTGCTGGGAGTGGCCCTAATGGGCCAGTGCCCCTTGGTATTCTGCAGCCAAGTGCCCTGGGCAAGGCTGGGGGAATCACTCAGGTGCAGTACATCCTGCCCACGCTGCCCCAGCAGCTGCAAGTGGCGCCTGCCCCAGCACCAGCCCCTGGGACCAAGGCAGCGGCTCCCAGCGGCCCAGCACCCACCACCAGCATCCGTTTCACCCTCCCACCGGGCACCTCCACCAACGGCAAAGTTCTGGCTGCCACTGCACCCACTCCTGGCATCCCCATCCTGCAGTCCGTACCCTCTGCCCCGCCCCCCAAAGGTGAGGCCTGGGCCGGGCAGCACTAGTAGCGGGGCCACAGCCCTGTTCGGCTCCCTTTAATCTTCTGTCTTGCCTCTTGCAGCCCAGTCGGTTTCTCCTGTGCAGGCCCCGCCCCTGGGTGGCTCAGCCCAGCTGTTACCTGGGAAAGTGCTAGTGCCTCTGGCCACCCCTAACATGTCAGTACGTGGTGGAGGGGCTGGTCAACCACTGCCCTTGGTGAGCCCCCCCTTCTCAGTACCAGTGCAGAATGGTGCCCAGCCACCCAGCAAGGTAAGGTCATCCTGTCCCTCTTTTCTCTCCTCCTCGGTATTGGTGTCCATGTCCTGGGGTTTCTGTGTGCTTTTCCTTCGGCCTCTCTTTTCTCTTTCCTGTCTGTATTTGGCAGTGTCTTGCCATCTTCTCAATGTCTCTGTGCGTCTTGATTCTAGCCTTGGTGTCTGCAACTTATCCCTTTTCTGCGTCCCTATCTGTTTTTTCTCAGATATAAAAATAATAATAATTAAAAAAATTTTATTGGTTTTTAATTTTATATATTGTATATTTTTATTTCCCCTCCCTATCTCTTGCTATCTTCTTTTCTTTTGTTCCAATCCCAAGTTTTGTGCTCTCTGTCTTGGTTGAGACCCACCCTCCTAGGCCTTGGTGCTCCCCCGCCCCACTCTGGGTCCTCCACTCACTGCAACTTGTGGGTCCTCTTTCCCACAGATCATCCAGTTGACTCCGGTGCCTGTGAGCACACCCAGCAGCCTGGTGCCACCCCTCAGCCCAGCCACGATCTCTGGTCCCACCTCACAACCTCAGAAGGTCCTGCTGCCCTCTTCTACCAGGTAATGGCAGTTGAGCCCTTACCCAGAGGCCAGCCCAGGGGAGGGGGGTGTGGGGCGGGGCCAACTCACTTCACTCCCTTGTTCTTCCTGCCACAGAATCACCTATGTGCAGTCAGCGGGTGGGCATGCGCTGCCTCTGGGCACCAGCTCAGCATCCAGCCAGGCTGGAACAGTCACCTCATATGGCCCCACGAGCTCGGTAGCTCTAGGCTTCACCTCACTAGGGCCCAGCGGCCCTGCCTTCGTGCAGCCCCTGCTTTCAGGTGAGGGGCAACCTGGCAGGCAGTGCCTGGGATCCAGGATGGGGCTGAGGTGGTTTAGGCTCTAGCTCAGGCTCCTGCCTCTCTTCTGTTTTCCTCTCTGCAGGCCAGACATCACTGTTGGCTCCTGGCCAGGTGGGCGTGTCACCTGTACCCAGCCCCCAGCTTCCTCCCACCTGTGCTGCCCCTGGAGCTCCTGTCATCACAGCATTTTACCCTGGCAGCCCAGTACCCACCTCGTCAGCACCCCTGGCCCAGCCATCCCAGGCTACCCCAGGCCTGGTCTACACTGTGGCCACCAGTACCACCCCACCTACTCCTCCAATCCTGCCCAAGGGCCCACCGGCTCCTCCCACTGCCACTGCCACCCCTACTAGTCCTTTCCCTAGCTCCACAGGTGGGTATTGGGCCAACCCAGGGTAGGGTGAGTTTGGGGACCCAGGGAACGGGTCAGACCTGGCTCAGCAAATGCTCTTCTCCCCACCAGCAGGCTCCATGACTTACAGCTTAGTGACCCCCAAGGCCCAGAGGCCCACCCCCAAAGCCCCCCAGAAAGTGAAGGCAGCCATCGCCAGCATTCCTGTGGGCTCCTTTGAGGCAGGTGCCCCTGGGCGGCCTGGCCCTGCATCCCGGCAGCCCTTGGAACCTGGCTCAGTTCGTGAGCCCGCTGCCCCTGAGTCTGACCTTGAGGGACAGCCTACAACGCCAGCTCCTCCACCTCCGTCAGAGACGTGGGCTCCCACTGCCAGGAGCAGCCCCCCACCACTCCCACCTGCTGAGGAGCGGACCAGCACCAAGGGCCCTGAGACCATGGTGAGTGCCCAACAGGCTTAGAGGCTCCCATTGCTGCTGGGCTCTGTCCCTTAGCCCACTGTCTGCCTTCCTGTCTTGCCCTCTTCCCTGCATGCATGTCTGAGCCGTACCCTTGTCCCTCCTTCTCGACTGTGTGACTATGCCTTTTCCAAGACTGTGTCAGGCAGTCAGCCCTCATCTCTTTGTATTTCTGGGTTTTGCCTCAGCGATTCTGAACCCATTGTCCTCCATCTTTTTGCCGTCCTCACCCCAGGCCAGCAAATTCCCCAGCTCGTCTTCAGATTGGCGCGTCCCTGGGCTGGGCCTGGAGAGTCGCGGGGAGCCTCCCACCCCTCCCAGCCCAGCTCCTGCCCCGGCCCCAGGCCTGGCCCCGGCCCCAGCTCCGGCCCCAGCCCCAGCCCCAGCCCCTGGTAGCAGCAGCAGCGGCAGCAGTGAGGGCAATAGTGGCAGGGCAGCCGGAGACACCCCTGAGCGCAAGGAGGTGGCTGGTACTGGCAAGAAGGTGAAGGTGCGGCCCCCGCCCCTGAAGAAGACCTTTGATTCTGTGGACAAGTGAGCATGGGCTAGGGGCTGTGGTGTAGCCTATGGGGTTGGTGGGAGAGAGGGTGGCTGCAAGCCGGGCAGGGGAGGTGACTCTGACTACTCTCCAGCAGGGTCCTGTCAGAAGTAGACTTCGAAGAACGCTTTGCTGAGCTACCTGAGTTTCGGCCTGAGGAGGTATTGCCCTCGCCCACCCTGCAGTCTCTGGCCACCTCGCCCAGGGCCATCTTGGGCTCCTATCGTAAGAAAAGGAAGAACTCCACTGGTAGGCAAGAGGGGTCCCCAGGGTAGGTGGGGAACAGACTGGGGTCGCCTCCCCTTATCCTCCTTCTTTTCACCAGACCTGGACTCAGCCCCTGAGGACCCCACCTCACCCAAGCGCAAGATGAGGAGACGTTCCAGCTGCAGCTCGGAGCCCAATACTCCCAAGAGTGCCAAGTGCGAGGGGGATATCTTCACCTTTGACCGCACAGGTGCTGCTGCCTAACTGGTAGACTTACAGGGAACCCAGGGCCTGCAAGGGTGTGGGATCTCAGGAATAGGGTAGAGGTGGGTGTCACTGAGAGAACAGCAGGTCAAGGGTGGGCTCTACAGTCCAACAGGCCCTTAAGCTGCCATATGACCTTTGGCAGGCCTCCTCTTCGAACCCTGCTGTGAAATTGAATTCAGTGAGGGCTGCTAGGTAGACACTCAGACAGTGGTGTGGGTGTGGGATGGCCAGGCTTCTGTAGGAGCCTTCATTGTGCTCCCTGTCCTACTCACAGGTACAGAAGCTGAGGATGTGCTCGGGGAGCTGGAATATGAGAAAGTGCCATACTCATCACTGCGGCGTACCCTGGACCAGCGCCGGGCCCTGGTCATGCAACTCTTCCAGGACCATGGCTTCTTCCCATCAGGTGAGCATGTCTTGGAGTCTTGGGGGGCATGTGGAAAGGATCTTGCCTGCTTGTCTCATCTTCCCTTCCCCAACCCCCACTGTCCTTCTGTCCCCAGCCCAGGCCACAGCAGCCTTCCAGGCCCGCTACGCAGACATCTTCCCCTCCAAGGTCTGTCTGCAGTTGAAGATCCGTGAGGTGCGCCAGAAGATCATGCAGGCAGCCACTCCCACAGAACAACCCCCTGGAGCTGAGGCCCCTCTTCCCGGACCGCCCCCCACTGGCACCACTGCTGCCCCTGTTCCCACTCCCAGTCCTGTTGGGGGTCCTGATGCCACCTCACCTGGCTCGGACTCTGGCACGGCCCAGGCTGCCCCGCCACTGCCTCCGCCCCCAGAGCCAGGGCCGGGACAGCCTGCCTGGGAGGGTGCCCCCCAGCCCTCCCCCCCACCCTCTGGTCCCTCCACAACTGCCACAGGCAGGTGAGGGGCCCTTGAGAAGGTCCCAGGAACCACAGTACCCCCCCTCAGGAATGGACAGTACGTAGGTGGCAGGAATGGGGGGCAGGATGGTTACCTCCTCCCCAGTAAAGCCATTTCGTCCTTTCTAGTTTGGGGCAGAAAGAGGCCTGCTCCTCTGTGTCCCCATTCCTCCCTACAGCTCTCTCCCAGTGATGGGGGGCAGCTGAGGGGAAGCAGGGGCAGTCTCCCTTCACTGAGCCCCTGTACATAATAACCTGGAGTGTGTTACCTTCAGATCTTTTCACTTGTACTTTATGCAAAATGGCTCATGTGAGGGCTGCAAGCAGAGAGAAGTGAGGGCCTTGGGCCAGAGGGAGGAGCCTGTGGAGTAAGGGGAGTTCATGTACCCCTTTTTTCCCCAGAGGGGCTGGACTCAGGTTAGTTTGGGGGTGGGGGCTCCTGCACTTTGCCACAGGCATGGGGAGGGTTTTCTCCCCACTCCTCTGCCCTCCCAACTTGGGTTGTACTTTCTAAGAAGGTGATTCCCCCACCCTTGTCCCCATCCCCAGAACAAAACATGTTGATCATGTGCAATATTTCTTACTGTGCCGAGAAGCCACAATGACCGCGATTAAAGCTGTTTAACACATCTGTGTGGCTGCCCACTCAAAAGGGAGAAGGGGTATGGGTTGTGCCAGTCATGTCCCCAAATGGCCATGGTGGTATATACTTTTCCCCTGGGGAGGTGAGGGAAGTAATGCCAGTATTACCCCTCACAAGGACAGAGGGACACCTGGATCTGAGGTCCCTGACTAAATGTGGGCCCAACAGTCTCTCTGGGCCTGGTGCTCATGGATTTGTGACACTGGCTCTGTCTCTTTCTCAGCCATGCAACATTCATGGACTTGGGGAATGCCTAGATGTGGTGCTGCAAGGACAGTGAACCCTCGAAGTTTTAGTTGGACCTGAGGTCTCTGCCCAGAGGTGGCACTGTTCCAAGTACTGTGCTGTCTTGAGTGACTCCTGCTGCCCCCACATGGCTTGAGCTAGCACTGCAGCCAGGCCAGGAACCTCTCCTGGGTCACACCCCTTTGGGCCAGTGAATAGTGCCCATTTGAGAGAGAGCTGTACGGCGTGGAGGGATGACTGCTGGGGGGTGGGAACGTCAGATCTTCCACAGGAAGTGGCATCTAAGCCAGGTGTAGAGCACCACCCAGGGGAATAGCATGTGCAAATACTGGAGGACTACTTTGGGTGAGCTTTGACTGTTAAGCCACTTTGTTCCTGGAATTCTTGACACTGATCCTGTAGGGTAGTGTTGGCAAACTGGTTTCACCTAGTGTTACTGGTTGGCAGTGCCTTCCTGGAGCACTGTTGTGCTAGAAATGGGCCTTACTCTACAAGAACCAGAGTTCCTCAATAGATGGATGACCCTGTAGAGTTGCAGGGTAACAGAGATCAGGTCTGAGGTTGAGCTACTTAGGCATGGCCATTAAACAAAAAATCAGGAGACTCGAGAACAAGAATTTAATGTTGTAGAAAAGCAGATGCTTAGAGTGTGGGCTCTGGCAGAGGGACGCCCTGGCCCTGGTCTTGGGCTAGCAGGCGCAGAAGCAGGGAGTGCAGGGTCCGGCAGACAGGTGTGTAGCCCAGGCGGCTCAGGTGCAGGTAATCATACATGTCATGGTGGCTTATGGTACCATCTGAGTGCACAAACCCGGGGTCAGCATCCAGGAAGTGGGCCCGTGGGTGGCCAGCCAGCGCTGCGCGTACCAGCTCATTCACCTGTTGGTTTTTCTCACGAAGTGGGTTAGGATGCTGGCCCCTCGGAAGCAGGCCCTGAGGAGGGTCACCAAGAGTTGTGAAGAGGTGTACTATCAACATCTGGGTCCTACCAGCATCTCTGTGCCAAACTCTTCTCCAACCCCCATCATGAAATCCCCAGCTGAATGCATTAAGGATGGGAAATGGGGATTGGAAGGTTAATTCCTGACGCTTTGTCTGAGACCCCACTCAGCGACAACAGCCTTGTAAAAATGTTGACAAAATAGCAAGGGGGCAGTCCCTCTATCAGGAAGAAATATGCCAGCTAGAAGTGATGTAGTGTAGATTCACCCCAGGAATGCCTGACATATTCTAAATCTTGACACCCCAGAAATCTCCGGTGCTGCCCTGGGCAAAGGGACCTAATTGGTGACTGCACAAGTCCTTATTCACAGCTGCTGTGACGGATGTAACAAGCGTCAATGTGAAATTCTGCTTGAAAGCCACTGCTCTGTACCAAGCTGTCCAGAACCGTGCCAGCTGTGGCTACACCTGAGGGGGTCCCTGAACACTGCCATTCTTACTTTCCCACTCTCCCACACTTACCAGCACCACGACACGGGCCTGGGGCTGCCGCTGGTTCACCAGCTGCACGATGGCCTTGATGCCGCTAGCCACCTGCTCTGCTGTGTGTCCATGGTTGTTGGTACCCACCCAGACCACCACAATCTGCGTAGAGAAAGGCATGGAGCAGTGGTGAGGGCGCAGGCTAAGGGAGGTCTAGCTGCCCACCGAAGCCCTGCTCACCTTAGGCCGGATGTGTTCCAGCTCCCCATTCTCCAGCCGCCACAGCACATGCTGCGTGCCATCACCCCCAATGCCAAAGTTAAGTGCATGCAGAGGAGAGAAGAGCTCCCGCCAGATCTGTGGGCAAGAAGTGGGCACAGGGGCATTGTCAGCATGGACCACTACTCTAGGTCCAAATGTTAACCAAATGTCATTATGGGAAAGTCTCTCTTCATGGAAGCCATCTGGTTAAATCTCACCTAGAGCAAACCCCAGTATGGTCAAACCTCACTTTATGCAAACCCATTATACTGTTGGAACTCCAGTGGAGCAAGACTCACTTTGTGGAAACCATTCTGCTTGAGGCATGCATTGAAACAACAGTTAAATCTTACTTTGAGGAAGGCCATTTAGGTTTAATCTTGCTTAGTGGAGTGAAGAAGAGCTATTACAGTTGAAATCCATTAAGCAAACAATAAAGAGCCTCACCTTAGGCAATATTGCAGGAAAGCTTCATTTTAAGTCTCACTATATGACCCCAGCCTGACAAAGCCAGGGCATGCACTTCCCTCTCAGTAGAATGTTGTCCTTACACTGAAATTCTGGGTGTTCAGCGCTATCTGAGGCTATTTCAGGTACCCCATATCCGTCCTGGCCTGAAGTCTGGTCTAGGCGTGTCAGTGAGGGCAGGCCTGGGTGGGGCAGGAGGAGGGAGACGGGCCTCACCTCGCACTGGTGCATTAGCTGGACCAAAGAGTCCCCGATGAAGACGACTTCGGGTTCTTTATCTTTGCTGTCAGCCACGAACCGATGGTGCTTCAGAGATGAATAAAGGAGAATTATGGCACTCTCGTTCCCAGGCCCGCCCGGCCCTGTTTCCTTAAGCAGCACCATTCTAACTGCCCTAAGTTTCCCAATCAGGTAGTAGGAGCGCCCGAACCAGCTGAACTCCTGAGCCCCGGCCCCAATCCCCGACCCCTTCTTATCGCGGGCAGGGTCGCTCACCAGAGACATCCAGCGTCCGTCGCCCTGAACATCCTGCACCGGCGTGGGCTTGCTGGCTGGGTTCTCTCCGCTCATGTTGGAGTCGTAGTTTCTGCAGGATGAGCGAACGAGTTAGGCTACGGACTACTCCCGGAGGAGGTGGCTCCGCCACGCCCACCCCTACCCCTCCTGGCAACAATGGAGGACCCAGACGCTCACACTCGAGCGGCGGATGAAGGCCAGTCCCGAGCACCGCCTCCTCTCCAGGGGCGGAAACCTTCACTTAGAAGGGGAGACGGATCGAGAACTTGCTTCCCCTACGGCTGCCTCGCAGTGAGCTCGCCTGGCGCTTCCCGCCCGGGCGCCTTTCCACTCCGTGGCTGCGGATACAGTACCCTTGCACCTGGGGAAAGGGGAAGGCGAGACCAACCGGCATCCATGGGAGGAGGCGGGAGAAACCACCCCACCGGCGTCATGGGGAGGGGCGAAGTACCTGAAAGGCCGAGAGTGGGCGGGGAAAAAAAAAAATCTAGCACCCTGCCTGGGGGAAAGAAACCATTTGCTGTAGGAGAGAAAGTGTGCGCAAGGGCTCCCGGGCTCTCGCTCTCTCTGTCTTCCCCCCGCCTCTCTCCCCCTCTCCCTCTTTTTCTTCCAGTCTTTCCCTTTTTCTCCCACTCCGCGTGTGAGTGTGTGTGTCCGTGTTCGGCCCCATTCACGTGATGGGGGTGGAGAGGAGTGAGTGGACGAGTCCATTCTTGGATCTCTTGAAGGGGTGGCTCGTACGCAACTGGCTAGGAGGAGGCGCTCCCATTTTTTACGGTTGAGGGGGAGAAAAAAGGAAAACGGCAAAATGTTCAAGTTAGAAGCTCAATTGTAAGGAAACACTCTAAGGCGGCGCCAGGACTTTAGTGAGTCTGTCTGCTCATGGGGCCCCCTACTCAAAAACACTAATTTTGTGGCATAAAATCTAAACTACACGTCTTTGCACTCCAGACATCACAGGCCATGCAAGGAGGTTAGGAGAAAGTGAAGAAAGAGAAAAGAAATTAGAGACGGTGCAAGGCCCAGGTCCAGCCTGGCAAACCTCATGCAGCAGCTCACCTTGCAGATCTGTGGCCTCTGCTCCCCTCCCTAAACCCACTGCCAACCAACAACTTCAGCTGGGTGTGTCTGGGCTCTGAAACCTACATCCACAGTCAAGGACACCTAAGGTCGATCCTCCCCCCACCCCATCTTAATCTCAGATCTTGTCTTCCTAGATCTCCTGGTTCTTGGGGAACAGGTGTGTGTGGAGGGAGGGCCCACACCCCCTAAACCTCGTGGCCGTATTCCTAGGTGGGACCTTCCCATCTATTTGTTCCTTCTAGTCAGGTTGATACTGAGATAGAGAAATGAGTCTATCGTTTATGTTTTACTTCAATACACTTGCCTGGTCCAGGGCCTGACTCATAGTACCGAGTACTGTGGCTGTTCACAAGTACTTGCTGAATCAATATTACATGAATAGATCAGATCCTGGCCTTGTCCCAGTGTGTTGACAGAGCTGAGGGGTGGATCAGGGTTGTGATTAAGGGAGGAACTGGGGACCTCTGGGGATGAGACAGAGGACGACTCGATGGCAAGGGGTATCTTAGAAGGAATAGTATCTGAGTCAGGATTTGAAAGATCATGAAGGTTAGCCAAGCAATATTTCACAGATAACACAGTTCATTGGAGGATGGGGAATACCTTGGCATAGTCTGATTTTAAAGTCTGAGGGGAGCCCTGCCTGGGTAGCTCAGTGGATTGGAGCAATGTTCTTGGTGCTCCAAGGTTGCGGGTTCAACCCCTGGTTTGCGTACATGCCAGATTCAACCAATGAATGCATGGATAGGTAGAGCAACAAATCGTTGATTCTCTCTTCCTTTCTCTCTCTCTCTCTCAAAAAAAAAAATCAATCAATAAATTTTTTTTAAAAAAGTCCGAGCAGACAAGTGTAGATAGATAAATATGAGAGGTAGCCAGTTCCTGAAGCAAAGCTTAGTGAGAAACAAAGCTTCGAGGCTTTCATTCACCAAGGACTATTTTAAATTGGATGTTGGCTCATCTCATACTTACAGTAACCGTGAGAAGTAGGTACTGTTAGGAATCCCATTTTACAGATTAGGAAACTGAAGCTCTGAGCAGTTACATGCTCCAAGTTCATACAGCTCAAATGTGCCGGTCTGGATATTTGAACCTAGTCCCAGAGCCTAGCTTTGAATGGCGACCCTATACTGGTTCTCTACAGGTGAAATCTCTGACCTCCCGGGACTGGCTAGCCCGTTTCCTGCTCCAGACAATAAGTCCCCTTATAGACGTATAAACCAATCGGATTCAGGAACTGGAAGGCCTCTTCACAGCCAATTAGTGGCTGGGAGGTGCCCAAGCACAAATGGGAAGTTTACAAATGTGAAGGCGGGGCTACAACCAGCGTTCTGGTCTTCTGGCACGTGCCTTTGGTGCCTTTGAGCCTCGCGCCTCTAAGACGCTGAGAAGTCAAAGGGCACAGTAGGGGCACGCACATGCGCAGGAGGTTCGAGGCCCGGAAGCGCACCAGGCACCCGTAGTGAGCTGTGTGAGTCGCCTTGGAAAAGAAGCCATTGTGCCCCACAGGCAAGTGGGGTGGGCAGGGCTCGGGGGCAGGGGTCCGCTTTGTTGGGGCAGGAAGTGAGGTGCCCCTCCCCCACCCTTACCCCACCAACCGTACCCCCCTTTTCTACCTCAACAGCTCCACCCTCCTCACATCCTCCACAGCCCAACTCTCCTAAACCCGTGACCAGGCCCCAGTCCCTAGTCCCTGATAGCTCCGTTGTCACCCTGTGTCCTGCAGGTTCTTCTCTGTACAACTACCTCCCTCTGTCTCTCTTGCCTGCCTTTCCTTCTCTACCTTCTCCCTCTACTTTTTGCGTTCTCTAATACCATCTCTACCCCCAGGATTTCTCTTCTGTCCAAAATCCGTTTTGGTTCTCCAGATCCCTCCAGTCTCATGATCCCTCCCCCATTCCATCTTTTGGCTATTTCCTCATGTCCCTGTAACCCTTGTATTCCCTGACAGATCTTCCCATTCAGCAAGCCTCTCTTGATCCCACCCTATCCTTATGACGACTTCCTAGACCCAGCCCTTTCTAATCCCTCTGTGCCCATTCCCTCTCTCATCTTGTCTCCCATCTCACCCCAAGCTATCTCTTCTCACTACTCACTTTTAGTTCTCTGGCTTATCTGCTTACTGATGACCACCCTATCTTTGTATTCCAGGACACTATGGATCCCCGGGGACCAGCCCCCCAGTGTTTCCAGAGGACTGAGAAACCTGGTCGGGTCCGCCATCGAAAGACCAGGAGGGAGCGTAATAAGGCCCTGGTGGGCAGCCGCCGGCCATTGGCTCATCAGGATCCTCTTGTGGCCAGTTGGAATCCACCCATGGACCTCCAGGATCCTGTGGCCTCTACTGCCCCCAAGGTTGTGGTCATAACCCAGGGCCGGCTAAGCCGGGAGCACCGGGGTCTCTTCAGCCATGAGGTGAAATCTCTGGATGTGGCACGGCTGCTTAGCAGTGGGTCCCTGGAACCAGGCACCCCCACACTATCCACCAAACTTTCACCAAGCCCAGGCAGGGCCCGAGAACCAGCCCCAAAGTCAACAGGCAAGGAGAACCAGGTGCCTGGAGACTCAGGCCCAGGCCCACCTAGTCCCTCAGAGCTCCCTGGCTTGGGGCAGCTGCTATGGGAGTTACAGTGCCAGCTGATTCTGCCACAGGCTTTCCCCAGGAGGAACCTAGTGCAAGAGAACAGGGATGCCATCGTGGGTACCTTACAGGCCTGCCATGGCTGTGTGCCCGACCTTACCCTGGTGCTCCAGGGCTGCAAGCCGCCCTTGTCAGGTGAGCCTACCTCCTGCTCCTCTGCTTCCCTTCCCCTTGTCTGTTTTAGCTCAGCTGTCCCCCACGTTTCTTTCCTTTTTGTCAGGGAACAAGCCTGGGGACTCTGAGAGACGAAGGATCAATGGCCCTGAGCAGGCCCCAGGGGAAGGAAGGCAGAGGAGGAGACAGGGGACAAAGGAATTCGCCTTTGCTGTGCCTCACACCTCCAGCACTCCCACTACACACAGAGTGAGGCTGCCACCACCGAAAGGTCCTTGGCCACCCACATTGCCTTTGTTGTCTTCACCTTCTGCAGTGGCCTGGGGCCCCCCAACAGCCTTTGACCTGCTGAAAAGCATCTGGCTGGTGGCCACACCGCCCCCGCCCCACCCCTGTGGGGTCAGCACACCACAGCCCCTGCCTCGGCAACCATCCCCATTGTTGTCCCGAAGCTCTGCCCTGGACTGGAGTCCCAGCATACCTGTCCCACAGCCCAGCCTCTCCTGGGTGGTAGCCCAGAGCAGCCCAGAGGCCTGGTCCTTTCCACCCATGAGACTGTACTAAGGGGGCTAATGCTGGGCTAGGGGCAACATTCCCAGTCACTTCAATAAAATACCTTCTTCATTGTCCTCTTGATTTTTAGTGAGTGGCTGACTCAGGAGAGCCATTTCTCTTAGCTCTGAGTTCTGAGTCCAAAATGGAGGGGAAGGTACTATCACTTTTCTCCTTTCTAGGCCTTGAGGGGCCAGCAGACTGGAGAAATCTGGGGCTTTAGTTAGTTCAATACATCCACCCACTGAGGCCAACTGTGTGCTGGGCTCGCAGCTCTGGCGATGCTGCGGCCCCATAGTGAGTGAAATAGACTCTGTTCCCAGGGGACTCCCAGTCCAGTGGTGGGTACAGAGAGTCCCAGCCTTAGTGGTTATCTGTGGGAGAGAAAGGTGGAGGGGCTGGGGGAGTCCGAAGAGGGAGTGATGACTTTGCTGCAGGGATGAGGGAGGTCTTCAAAATGGAGCTGACCCAGACCCTTGTGTTTCTCGAGATTGGTAGAAACTTGCTAGTAGAGGGGGAATACCACATTTGAGGCCATGGGAACACCCTGCGCAAGACCTGGAAAGGGTGAACAGAGGATATGGGGCCATTTTCATTCAGCCCCTATATCTGTGTGCCATGCTGACACCTAGAGTGAGTCATATCTAGGCCCTGCCCTTGAGGAGCTCCTGGTCTGCTGGGCACAGGGACAGTGTGTGTGCAGGAAAGGCAGATGAGGCCTGAATCTGGCCCACAGACTTTTGTTCAGCTTGTGCTATGTTTTAAATTTTTGAATCAGTTGCCTACTGTTACAAATTATACAGTTTGCTTTAAAGGAAAAAAGAATTGCATTTCTGCCTTCCTGCCTTCTAAAAAACGAAACATGGAAGAATGGGTGATAGGAGGCGCTGCACCTATCATCCCTCCTGGCGGCCATCGGCTCAAGCCAAGTGTCAGAGGCCCCTTTCAGGGGATCCACACTCTTCCTTGAAGGTGTTCCACACACCCATGTTTCCTGCTTGGCCCCCTGGTTTAGAAAGTTTTTAAAAATGCTATTTTGAGAAGCAGCAAGTTTTCTGCAGTGGAGGGAGAGGGGTGAAGCTAGAAATGTTTTGGAATCTGAGCAGGAAAATCTACCTGAAGGGCTTGGACCCTACTCTGCAAAACTTTTCCATGGTTCCCCATTGCCATTGGAAAACTAGGGTTGGTCCCGGCATGAAGGGGACTGGACCAGATGTGGCTGTGAATTGGCTGAGGTCTAATGGGGAGAAAGTGGCTATACTGCAATTTGAACCCAAGCAACTAATTTCAGAGTCTGCTCATGGGCTTTTCACAGCAACCCCGTTGCACACCTGGTAAGTAGCACAGGATAGGCTCAGGAAGGGGGGTGTATAGTGGTTGAGGTTGAGGTTGACGGCTCTCTGCCACCTCCGTGGTGCATGACCTAAAACAAGTGGTTTGCCCTCTGTGTCTCCTTCACAGAGTGCAAGAGGTGTGGAACGCTGGTACCTTCGCTGGACCCAGTGGGGGATGGCTGGCATGGGGGCGGGGATGTGCAATCAAAGAACAATGAGGGGACTAAGTTGAGGGTATATCAGGACTGAGCTGGGGTCTGGGAGTTGTTGGTCGTCCGAAGATGGTAGTCTGGAGGAGGCAGGGCTTTTTGGACTGTGAGTTCAGTTTAGGACACGGGGAGCTGGAGGTATCACCGAGACTCCCAGAGGGGAGGACTGGGGCTGGGGTGGGGTGGAGAGGGTGGGAAAGGGGCGTCCCCTTCTACACGGTTTGGAAAGGGGCCGGACCAGGCAGTCCCGGAGGAGGGGGTGGGGATCGCAGCGCCCTGCGGCCTCTTTAATCGGGGGCGCGCGTCGGCCGGCCTGCGCGTTCTCGCCGCGTCGCCGGGCAGGAGCGGGAGCCGGAGCGGAGCCGGGGCTGGGGCCAGAGCCGGCGGAATGGAGCCCCCGCGCACGCCGGCTCTGCGCCGCCTGCTGCCGCCGCTGCTGCTTCTCCTGCTGCCACTGCCCCCCCGCGCCCGGGCCAAGTATGTGCGGGGCAACCTTAGCTCCAAAGAGGTGAGCGTGCCTGGCCCTCCCCTGCCACCCGCCGGGCCCCCAGGGGAAAGGAGGAGAGGGAAGGGACCACACTGTCCCCTGCCGCCCCTCACGGAAGGGGGCGGGGGGCTACGAGCTTCGAGAAGAGGGGGCTGGGGGAGATGGAGGGCTGTGTCAGGGTTAAGGCCAAGGGAGGCCGTGGGGTCGAGCGGAGACCTCAGTGGTTGTAGGAGGGTCACTGAGGTCAGAACTAGGAGGGGAGTGGGGACCGGCTTGGGAGAGTCAGAGTTTGGGGTGGGGGCGGGGAACCGCGGAGGTGGTGCTGAAGGGACAGCACTTTTTACTCCGCAGAGAGCCTCGAGTTCACGCTCCTGCACAGGACCGAAAGAGGGCCGTTTGGAATGTTGCGCAGCACAGGGTGGTCTCTGGGACCCGCGGCGGTGTGTGGATAACTGCGGGGGTGGGGGGGGGATGTCAGTCGGATGGTGTCCGGGACAGAAGGTGGCAGGGATGGGGATCTGGCCCTCCAGGGTCTTTCTCAGGACACCTGGGGAATAAGAAAAGTGTTTGAGGGGAGGAGGCATCTGAGGCAGGAATCCTGGACCCAAAGTGAAGGGATTACGGAGGAATTTGGGATGTGACTTGTTCTCCTTACGCTTCTTGGGAATCCAAGCGCTGAAGGCAGGGAAGAAAAGCTGAGAGTCTATGGAGTTGAGAGTTTCTCAAAGGACTGGGAAAGAGGGTTTGTTTGCATCCCTTTTCCAGGACTGGGTGTTCTTGACAAGATTTTGCTTCCTCTCGGATTATGGACGACTGGACTTCCGTTTTCGATACCCTGAGGTGAGCCTTCCCCAACCACTCCCACACTGAGGCCGGATGTTCATTTGGCCTCCCAAGGTAAGGGCTACCCCAGCTCTCCATGCTCCTCCAATCCCCCAAATCTCTGGGCCTGCAGGCCAAGTGCTGTCAGAACATCCTCCTCTATTTTGACGACCCGTCCCAGTGGCCGGCTGTGTACAAGGCAGCGGACAAGGTGAGGGCTGTGAGGAGGGTGGACGGGAGGGGGAAAAGGTCAAGGCTGGCCAGAGAATGACCATGTCCATCCCTGCCTTCCCCAGGACTGCCTGGCCAAGGAGTCAGTGATCAGGCCTGAGAACAACCAGGTCATCAACCTCACCACCCAGTATGCCTGGTCGGGCTGTCAGGTATGGGCCCAGCCTCGGGGAGTAGGCAGGCGGTGAAAGTCAAGGGCCTAAGGATGGTGCAGACAGGCTTCAGCCTTCTTGCTCCTCCCCAGGTGGTATCAGAGGAAGGAACCCGCTACCTGAGTTGCTCCAGTGGCCGAAGCTTCCGCTCAGTGCGTGAAAGGTGGTGGTATATTGCGCTCAGCAAGTGTGGGGTAAGGGGCTGTGCTGGCCACCTGGCTCTTTTCCTCTTTGCCTTCCTGCCAATACCCTTCCTGCCCAGGGCCCTCCTTAGGCCTCCACACTCCCCACAGGGAGATGGGCTGCAGCTGGAGTACGAGATGGTCCTCACCAATGGCAAGTCCTTCTGGACGCGGCATTTCTCAGCTGATGAGTTTGGTGAGACTATGGGAACCCAGAAACCAGGATCTTTGAGGGACCCTGGAGCTGGGTGCTGGCCGAGAGACGCCAGCCTGACCGAACCATTTCTTCCTTCCACCTAATCGGCAGGGATCCTGGAGACAGATATGACTTTCCTCCTTGTCTTCATCCTCATCTTCTTCCTCTCCTGTTACTTTGGATGTGAGTCTAGCATATGGTGGAGGGAGATAGGAGGGGAGGAAAGACTGGGGGAGTGAGCTGCTCTCCCCTCCTGTCTGTGAACAACCTTCCCCTACGCCCCTTCTAGATTTGCTGAAAGGCCGTCAGTTGCTCCACACGACTTACAAAATGTTTATGGCTGCAGCAGGAGTGGAGGGTGAGGTTTAGAATATCTCAACTTTAGAGTTCTGTGAGAGGAGGGACTTCAGGCCCAGACGTCTGGGGTGTGAGGGTGGAGGGGCTGAAAACCTGGACCCTTGGGTCTGAGGGAGGAGGGAGCTGGAGGCCTGGGCTCCTGGGTCTCCTAGGAGGTCAGTGGAAGTAAACTGTCTGGAACTCTGATTGGGGGTGGAGGAGGGTTCTGGTCACCTGGGTCACAGTGCTAGGGGTTAGTGATGCACTAAAGCCCACCTCTGTCCTTTCCTTTCTCTGCCCATCCTTCCTCAGTTCTGAGTCTCCTGTTTTTCTGCATCTACTGGGGCCAGTATGCCACTGATGGCATTGGCAACGAGAGCCTAAAGATCTTGGGTGAGAATGATGGGGCCAGGGAGGGCGTTCGGGTTCCTCTGCCACCGTGTCTGAGCCACCCTCTCTTCCCTTCTCCCAGCCAAGCTGCTGTTCTCCTCCAGCTTCCTCATCTTCCTGCTGATGCTCATCCTTCTGGGGAAGGGATTCACAGTGACACGGTGCCCAGGCTGGGCTGGGAGGGAGTGCTGGGGATGGGGAGTGGCTGGGCTGGGGAATGGGGTGGGAGAAGGGGTATGGTCTGGGGGGTGGCCACCCCTCCTCCCTGACAGCCCCACCCCTGCCGTCTCCCCTCATGGCCTGTCGCCAGGGGCCGCATCAGCCATTCAGGCTCTGTGAAGTTGTCTGTCTACATGACCCTGTACACTCTTACCCACGTGGTGCTGCTCATCTATGAGGCCAAGGTGAGTCCCACCCAACACTGCCCAGGCCCTGCCCCTACTCCCAGAAAGCTTGCATGGCTTCCTCCACCTGTCTGCTAGCCCTTCTCCACAGGGCATTCCTCCTGGCTCTCTCCCCCATTCTGTGATTTCCTGCGCCCCAATCCATCTTCCTAAGTGCATTCCTCCCCTCTTCACTGTCTCTGAGTGGCCTCCCCCTCCTCCCTCTGTCTCTTACTGTCTGTCATACTTATGCTCAATGTCATGACCAAGAGTTCAGGAATCACACAGACCTGGATTCCACTCTCGCTGGCCCACCTCCCAGCTGGCTGACCTTGGGCGATGGCCACTTTCTTTGGGCCTGTTTTCTTCAGTGTGAAATTAGGAAAGTTTTACCTACCACAGGGCCTCCTTGAAGGCTTTAATATTATCTTGGCTTTGGCTTCAGCCAAAAAGGCATCTCTCTTAGCCTCAGTTTCCCCCTCTGTGAAGCGGGGTGATCATAAGACCTACCTCAGGGAGTTGATGCAAACTGAAAGCTTCCACATGGCAGTGTTTACCCCTGTTGGGCCCATGGTAGCAGATGTATTCTCTCCTTATCTTTGTCCCTCTCTCTTTACCTCTGTATGCTTCTGTCTCCATCCCTCACTCTCCTGTTGCTTCTGTCCTGACCAAGTGCCTCTGTCCCCTGGGTGGCCACAGGCATGCTCTGGGGTCCCAGTGTGGAAGGCAGGAGACCAGTGCTATGATGAACCTCTTCCTTGGGTCAGTTCTTTGACCCAGGCCAGGTACTGTACACGTATGAGTCACCGGCGGGCTACGGACTCATCGGTCTGCAGGTGGCAGCTTACGTGTGGTTCTGCTACGCTGTGCTTGTCTCCTTGCGTCACTTCCCGGAGAAACAGCCCTTTTATGTGCCCTTCTTTGCTGCCTACACCCTCTGGTGAGATGTGTGGGGCCCCCAGTATGTCCTCTTGTGACCTCACACAAGTCAGTTAACTTCTGCCTTATTTTCCTCATGTGTTTAATGGAAGTGGAAATTGTACCCACCTCACAGAGCTACTGTGAGAGTTCAGTGAGCTTATAATGCTTAGAAACAGATCTGGCATACAGTAGGTCCTCAGCTGTTACTGTCATATGTTCATCCAGTCATCAGCTCTATTGACTTCCCTGTCAGGTGCTGGGATGTGGTGTGAGGTGGAACTGAGTTCAATTCGACCTAGTGCTAGGCCTCCAGAATTTCCCAGGCCAGTGGGGATCTTGCCCACTTTTAACCTTTGGCTTCTGAAAGTCACACAACTTCCCTCCAGTTTGGGACCCACCTGGGGCCTGTGTGTGTGTGTGTGTGTGTGTGTGTGTGTGTGTGTGGCAGGGCAGCTGAGCCAGGGGTGGAGGGCATCAGGCGGTGTCTCTACCAATCCACTTTCTCCCCTTCAGGTTCTTTGCAGTTCCTGTCATGGCCCTGATCGCCAACTTTGGGATCCCCAAGTGGGCTCGGGAGAAAATTGTCAATGGCATCCAGCTGGGCATCCATTTGTATGCCCATGGCGTGTTCCTGGTGAGGATGGCATCTCGTGGGGTGGGGAACCAATGGGCGGAGAACATATGAGGCTCTCACCCTGACCTGCCTAAACCTTGTGTTCTGAACACCTGGTCCACATCCTTCACTTTATCCCTTCAATTATTCAAGGGACACTTAGTGAGAGCCTGCTGGGTTCCGCAGGCTGCTCTGCTGTGTTCCCCAGACTCCACTCTCGCCTGTCCTCTCCCACCTGTGTCTGGCCTCTTCCCCTAGCCTACCCTCTTCCTTTGCCCCCTTCTTCATTCTTATTCTTGACTCTGTGTCCCCACTGCCTACCCCAATCCCCTTGGTCTCTACTCCACCCTTCCCCCATACGTTCTCCAAATCTGCTGCTCCATCATAGGCCATTGTTTGGGCAGAGGCAGCTGGGGTAGGCCAGGCCAGGGCTCTAGGGGCCTAGATCTGAATGGCATCCGGAGGGTACCATCAGCAAACCTCGTCTTTGCTCTGGTGTACATCCTATCCAGCCTTCTGAGTGACAGTTTTTACATTCATCAATCCACCCACCACCCATCCATCCACCGTTCAGGAGGCACCTGTCTCAAACCAGCCTGTTTCATGCCAGGAACACCCATCTGCTTTTATTCCTACCCTCTTTTTGAAGTGTCAGAGCAGTCTAGTGGTCATTGGACCCACTGTACAGAGAAGGGAAGCTAAGGCCCAGAGGTGGGAGGTGACCTGCCAGGGCTTCATGGCTGTTGGTGACAGGACAGGTACTTTGAACCTAGTCCTTCTCCTGCAGACCACAAGATCTGGCATGAAAGGGAAACAGGCATCACTGAAGCCCCCAGCTCTGTGTAGGAAAGGTACTCAGCGGAGGGAGGTGGCCAGGTCCTCAATCTGCTACCCCCCAGCCTGACTTAGGTACAGACTCACCTTCCTAGGAGAGTCCATCTTGAGGCTCTGCAGGAAGTCAGAGAGGGACAGAGAGTGAAGAAAGGCTGAGAACTCACCATGGGCCAGGCTCTGCACCAGTGGTTTTCATTTCCGCCCTTTCCTCATCTTTCAGAGTAAGCACTGCGATTCCTTTCCACCAGTGAGGCTTGGAGAGTTTAATCAACGTGCCCCACACCCCACACTCAACTGAGCTGTGGGGCTGAGATGTGAGGTGCAGGCTCGGAATGCCAAACACTGTACCCTTTCTGATATATTTCACCTTGAGCCAGTTTCATTACTAAAAATGCTCAGGATAGCTCAGCACGGCTTCACCACGGACATCCCACTGCTGACTGGTTTCAGCTCCTTCATTTACTGAGCCCCTTAGAGGGCCATGCTGGGCTCCCCAGATGCGGTTCTAGAGTCATACGCAGTTCCTGCCTTCCTACCAGACTAATGGGGAGAGAGAACTACATTCAACCAGTATTTATTGAGGGCTTCTCTGTACTAGGTACACTTCTAGGAAGTACTGGGGATTTAGCAGGGAACAGAACAGTCAAGTACATTCTAGGGTTTACTAGTTCAATTGAATTTTGTGTGTTTACGAAAATATTCTACGATTTTTTCTGTCCCATATGATAACTACTATCTACATGTGGCTATTGACCACTTAAATGTGGCTAGTGTAACTGAGAAACAAAAAATGTAGTTTAATTTTAATTAAATTAAACAGCCACATATGGCTGGTGGCTATCATACCGCACAGTGCAGGGCCCTGAAGCTTAACTAGTCAGTGGCAACTCAGCGATCAGGGCTCTGACGGAGGAAGCATAGTAATGAGTTGTGATGGAGGAAAAAGGTCAGAGCCCAGGGCACTGTGAAAGCCCATGGGAGGCGCCTAGTTCCGTCTGAAGGGTTCAGGGAAGGGTGCGGGATTCCAAGTGAAGGCCTGAGTCCTGGCCAGTGCTTCTTCAACCTGCACCTGGCCCTCACTCCAGATTATGACACGCCCCTCGGCGGCCAACAAGAACTTCCCCTACCACGTGCGCACATCGCAGATAGCCTCGGCGGGTGCCCCGGGCCCCGGGGGCAGCGAGTCAGCGGACAAGGCCTTCCCGCAGCACGTCTATGGGAACGTGACGTTCATCAGCGACTCGGTGCCCAACTTCACGGAGCTCTTCTCCATCCCCCCGCCCGCTTCCTCCGTAAGCCCCGCGCCCCTGGCGCCCGAGGAGCTGCTGGCGCCGCCCCTGGAGTACCTGACCCCGCTCCCGGCCCCGCCGCCGCCCCCAGCGCCCAGGCGCCTGAGCCCACCCCCTGCCTTTCGCACCCCTCGCGCCGCGATGCCGCGCCGCGACCACCTCCCGGCGCCCGCGCCTACCCTGCCAGACTGGGTTCTAGCGCTGTTGCGCACGCCCCCGCAGACGCCACGCGCCGTGCCCCCGCCGCTTGCCTTCCGCAGCTCGCCCCCTCCTCCCCGGCCGCCGCCGGAGTTCGCCCCTCGCGCCCCGACGCCGCCCCTTGAGTATCTAGCCCCGCTGCCCAGGCGCCCCACCACCCGCTCCTTCCCTGACTGACACGGGCGCCCACACCTCGGGAGGGGGTTCTCCGGCGGGAGGGGGACGGGCCTTCGGGGCCGCATCTGCCCCACGTGGGTCCCGGACGGCCTCTGACCCTGACCCCCCTCCCAGGCCGGGAAGCAGGTGGAGGAGACGGCGGTGGCGGCGGTGGCGGCCCCGAGGGGCCGTGTGGTGACCATGGCCGAGCCCGGCGCGGCCTCCCCGCCCCCTCCCGCTCGGTTCCCCAAGGCGGCCGACCCGAGCTGGGATGGCCCGACGCCGCCCTACCAGCCTCTGGTGCCCCAGACGGCGTCGCCGCACACCGGCTTCACCGAATACTTCAGCATGCGCACGGCCGGGGGCACTGCACCCCCGGTGTGACACCCCTGCCCACCCTTGCCTCATGGGCCACGCGCCGGGTCCGGCCGGGCTCCGGACCCTCTATCCCAGCCCCTGGGCTCGGTCATCCCAGGCCTTCCCGACCCTCCCCACCCCGCGCGCCCAGGTAGGGGTGCGAGGTATCCCGCTCCCCCCACCCCCTGACTCTTGTGCCAAACGGTCCCGCGGGAGCCGCTCTCCCCGTCCCCTCCCTCAGCCCCTGCCCCGAGCGGCGCCGGATTCTGGGCTCCCGCTGTTCCGTGACCTCCGGCCCCCTGGCCCCCTCCGAGACCTCTGACCCCGTCGGACCCCGGAACATCAGTGAGGATCGCCGGGACCCTGCCCATGGGACGCTCCAGGAGGACTCCACGACCCTGTGCCACTGCTCCCGGGACGGATATTGTGAAGCTCGTCTCGACTCTGAAGCCTTCCCTTAGATCTCTGTGACTTCGGACCCGTGCTCTCCACCCCCATCTCCACCCCAGGGGCCTCCCTCAGGTCCCCGGCAGAAAGACTTTTTTTCCCTTCTTGCCAAAATAAAGAAGATTCGTTGAGTTTTTATCTATAAGATGGCCTCTTTTACATTGATGGTGCTTTGAGACAGGGCTGAGAAAGAACCGTTCCAGGCTGGGGATCTCAGTGTGTTCATCTGTGAAATGGCATTGTGGAAGAGGTCTGCATAATCTGACCGTTATGTTGATCCAGAATTTGAGAACACTCAAGATATGAATCATCTAGTCCTCTTACTGCACCACTCTTCTCTTTTCACCTTCTCTTCCCGAGTCAGAGGTAGAGGCGCCCTCAAGTGGCACATACTTGTCAACCAGCTGTACCCTGAGTTGGGGTTACAATTTTAGCATTGCGCATGTGCAATTCTTTTTCCCTGGCCAAGGAGGTTAATGCTGCACATGCGTCTGGGAACAAATGGGCGGGGAGGTTTCCGGAAGTCTCCATTTGTGGAGGGGTGGGGTTGAGTGTTCCGCAGTCCTCCCAGGGCCGCTCTGACCTGCTGCTCCGCTACTTCTCGCCTCCTCTCCCGGCCCCAGTTCTCCCACAGCGGCCCCCCGCCCCCGCCCCCTCGCCCACCAAGAGGTCTTCGTGGGACCGCTCTGGCCCGAGCGTCCCCTCGACTCTGTGATCTGGCCTATCCAGCTCTGTAGGGAGTCGCGGGTGGGTGAACGAGGGAGTGAGCCTTTGCGGTCCAGACCCAAGCCCCTGAGAACGAGCTCCACCCCCGGCTGGAGTCCCTCCGGGACCATCCCAGCCTGGCCCGGCCGGGCCTGCATTCTCTGTGGAGCGCTCGCCCGGCTGCAGGGCCCTTCGCCCCCTGGGGACCCACCCATCTCTAAAGTCCGTTTCGGCCTGCAGCGATCTGCGTCTGTAGTTGCTGGACACCGTTTACGGGCTCACCTAGCCTATGGGGGCCTGTGTCTATAAGGGACTCCCACAGTCCCTAGGGCTCGGCCCCGCCTATAGCGACCCCATTTTCAGGGCCTATCATGGGTCTCTAGGGCCCTCCCCTTGACTTCCAGAGCCCGTCGACAGCGGCCGCTCCCTTAGCGGGGACTGCGACTCCTAGACCTCCCTGGTCTACAAGGCTATGCGCCATCCGTAGAGGTCGCATTCAGGGCCTCACACCGGTGGAGGGTCCGTGCCGCCTGTAAGGGTCAGTGCCGGAGGCAGCGATGGCCCTGGGCCGGGCTCTGGCCGCCACTCTGGCCCTGTCTTTGGCTTTGCTGGGGCCGCTGTTCCCTGGGGCCCGGGCCGGGGACTGCAAGGGCCAGCGGCAAGTGCTGCGGGAGGCCCCAGGCTTCGTGACGGATGGTGCGGGCAACTACAGCGTCAATGGCAATTGCGAGTGGCTCATCGAGGGTGAGTAGGGCGGTGTGGGTCACACACCCTGTCATTTGCTAATTCATTCATTTATGTAGTCATTCATCCATTCACCACATCCCCAGAGCCCAGTTCTGGTGCAGGCCGTTTGCTCTGAAAAGCAGCCACTTGGGCCCTGCCCTGCAAGGCCTTGAAGTCTGGTAGAGGAGTTGCCCCCACACTCACTTGGACAGTTGCAAGCTAGGAGCATCAGTGAGGGGTATTCTGAGTAATTGTTAGAAACCTCAGGCTGTGAGCCCAATCTCCTTGCTGCAAATTTGGTTTCCACCTCTTACCAGCTTTGTGAAGTTGGGAAGGTGGCTTCCTTTCTTTGAGATTCAGCTTCCCCTCTCCCCAAGTGGGGATAAAATAGTACTCACCATGGAAGAAGGTATAGGGAGGATAAGTGATAATGGAAAAAGCCTTGGCCAGTGTGGCCCAGTTGTTTAGAGTGTTGGCCCCGTAACTGAAAGGTTGTGGGTTTGATTCCTGGTCAGGGTATATATCTAGGTTGCAGGTTTGATCCCCCTTCTGGGCACCTATGATCCCCAGTCCAGGCTTCTACAGGAGGCAAACCAATTGATGCTTCTCTCTCTCATTGATGTTTCTCTATCTCCCTTCCTCTGTCCCTTCCTCTGTCCCTGTCTCTAAAAGCAATGAAAATGTGTCCCAGGGTGAAGATAAATAAAAAAATACAAAAAAAAAAAACCCCAACAAAAATATTACTGACCTCATAGGGTTATTGGAATGAGATGAGAACTGGTGTTTTTTAAAAGATTTTATAAGGGAGAGGAACATTGATGCAAGAGAGAAACATCGATCGGTTGCCTCTCAAATGCCTCCAACCAGGGACGGAACCTGCAACCCAGGCATATGCCCTGACTGGGAACTGAACCAGCAACCTTTCACTTTGCAGTAAGATGCTCAGCCAACTGAGCCACACCGACCAGGGCATAAGAACAGGTGTTTAATGTGCTTGGCAAATAATACGTGCTCAGGGAATGGTATTAGGATTATTACTGTTTTTTTTAAATATTTTATTTTTAGGGAGGATGGAAGGGGAAGAAACATCAATGTGTGGTTGCCTATTGTTTGGCCCCCCTGGGAACCTGGCCTGCAACCCAGGCATGTGCCCTGACTGGGAATCAAAACGACAACCCTTTGGTTCGCAGCCCGCACTCAATCCTCTGAGCTACATCAGCCAGGGCCTGTTGTTATTTTTAAAGCACTTCAGTAAAGCGTTTTTTCAATAATTCATGTGCTACGCATTGCATTTGGTACTGAGACATAGCAGAGACCAAGGCAGTCTCAGCAGTCCCTGTTGGCTCGAGGCTTGGTACCCAGTGGGGGAGACAAACACATTAATAGAGGGTAGCAGTCCAGAGTGACTGGTACTGTGATGGAGAAACCCCACAGGTGTAGGGGTCCTAGAGGAGGTGCCTGACCTGGGGACCAGGGAGAGCAGAGAGGGCATCCTGGAGGGGCAGATGTCTGAGCTGAGGTGTAAAGGACCAACTGGAATCAGCCAGGAGGAGGAAGAGCAGTAGGGAACTGTGTAAGGGCCCCAGTCTTACCCTCATGGGCTCCCAATCCAGTGGGGGAGACAAATTCACCCCCAAGGAGTGGTGAGCCCAGAGAAAAAGTCTGACTTGGCCTGGGCGACATCTGAGGCCAGAGGCATGTGTAGCAGGGAGCAAAAGGGCATTCCAGGCAAGAACAGCCTGTACAAAGGCTTGGATACAGGAGGGTATGGGTGCTCTGGAGGAAGCAGAAATGCAGTGCTCTAGAACACAGAGTACAAAAGGACCAATCACGAGCCAGAAGCTGGAAAGTCGAGGGGAGGCAGAGGGTGTAGGACTGTCCTGGGGGTGGTAGAAAGGTAGAAGAGAAATCCAAAGGCAGTCAGAGGCCAGAGAAGTCCAGGAAGGCCTCCCTTGGGTGGTGGATGTAGGAGCTGGTCGCCTAGGAGAGGGGGGAGTCCCCCAGAGGACGTCCTGGGCACAGGCCAGAGATTCAATGGCCTGGATCACGCGGGGCCTCCCTTTGTGGGCTGCGGAGCTTGGCCTTTATCCCGGGGCTCTGGGAGCTGTGCAGGGGTTTTGAACAGGGGAAGGACATAATCTCATTTATGTTTTGTGTTATTTATTTATGACTGTTGTGTGGGGTACGGATGAAGCCTGTTTCTTGGCTTGTGTGTCTGTCCCCAGCTCAGGGGCCATTTCTGTCTCGGGGTGAGAACAGAGTGGGAGGTATGTGTATGTCTTGGGGGTAGAACTCATCCTCTGGCCAGGAAGAGCCCCAGCCTGGGTGGGGACACAGTGTGCCCAGGTTTGAAACAGAAGGAGGTCCAGGGTCGGGGCGAGAAAACTGTAGGGGTTTGAGCGGACACTGCTGGGGGTCACAGAAGAGCAACCACTGGAGCAGGGTTTTGAAATAAGCTTAGGAGTTTACTGGGTGAGAAAACAGAGTAGCCTCCATGTGTGTCAGGAGCCGTGTATGGGTTTGTCTGGCCTGTTGGCCAGGAGGAGAGGAGGGCACCAGAAGCAGAGGGAAGGAGGGCCTTAAGTGTCCTGCTGAGCAGCTTGGCTTTGCTCTTGGGATTGAAGAGGATCCACAGAGGATTTTGAGCAGGGGTGGGGCTTCGCTCTCAGGCTGGGTGGGGGCGGACTGGGGGCCTGGTGTGCCAGTCTTGCTGGAGAGGGTGAGTTCTGACTGGGGCAGGAACTAAGGAAGTGGAGAGGCACAAAGGGTACAGGGAGATGTTTGTGAAGTCTCACCAGTGAGACTGGGGGGTCAGCTGGCTGGATGCTGGGGTAGGGAGGAGTCTGGGAGACTTCTAGACCCCCTTGATCTCCCACTCTTCCCAAAGCCTCACACCTCTGAGAATCAACACGTTCCCCTATCTACTGAAGAAAGAAACCACTGCATCACTTAATTTTGTGCCATGTTCACACTCTGTTGTATCTCGTCCTCATAACATCTTCATGAATAAGAGGCTTTTGCTTTTGAGAAGCAGGGTTTTTATGGTCAGATCTCTACTCAGGATGGCATGGGCATTGGGCCCATGTTGAGTTAGGAGAAAGGAGACCTTGAACTTAGGGAGGAACTTGGGGAAAGCAGATGGTGAGCCTATCTTTGGCCAGCAGTTAACAAAGACATACTTGTTTTAAGCTTTATAGTTTGGTTGAGGCTGGTAAGGCTGAGAATTCTTGTCTGGTCTGACGGAATGGTTCTTCTGCATCCTCCAGACCATGGCTGGGTCTGCTGTGATGTTCTCCAGCGCTCTGGTTGGAGCCTGAGGGAGAGCTGCCAACTTCAGCATTCTGGCTTTTGTGGGTTTCCTCTTTCCTTCATCCAGAATTTCCTGAGCCCTTGCTCAGTGCTGAGCAGTGTTGAGGAGGGACCCCAGATGAGTTAGGCCCAGGCCCTGCCCTGCGAGCCTCCTAGGTTGCAGGGGAGACATACCTGGACACAGGTGATCCCAGAAGAATGGAGGATATAATGGGAGGTGAGAACCCCTGAGAGGCGCGCCTAACCCAGCCAGCGGGTATCAGGGAAAGCTCCCTGGAGGAGACAGGGAAGCTTGCTGGCAGGAGGGGAGAATGTGCTCCAGGCAGAGGGAGAAGCATGTGCAAAGGCCCAGCTGCTGGCGGAGCTGTGAGCAGTGGGGTGATGTGAGGCAGGGCAGAGAGCTAGACTTTCTCCTGGGGATGGTGGGAACCATGAGGGCTTGTGAGCAGGGGAGGGCCAGGGCCAGAAGTCAAGTTGGGAAGATCACCCCGGATCCATGTCAGGGCAGGACGGAGGCTGGGAGGCCAGGAAGGAGGTGTTGGTCAGTGGTCCTGGTGTGAGGGCACGACCTGGGCTGGCACTCTAGAGCCACTGTCTGAGAGCTCCGCAGCAGCCTAGTGGATGCGAAGACTCATCCCCGTTCTGCGTGAAGGACACTGAGGCTCAGAGAGCCCGTGGCAGTGGCCCAAGACCCCACAGTGAGCAAGTGCAGATGTGTCTACCCAGGGGTGTGAGGAAACGACTGGTCCAGGGTCTTCCAGCGGGTCAGGAGCAGAGGTGCAGCTCAGGTCTAGTTTTACTGGCCCAGAAGACTTCCCTGAGCCCTGCGTGTGAGATGTGGGATGAGAGAACCTTCTGGAACCAGGACCTGGCAGAGAGCTAGAATAGTGACAGTGCTAGGAATAGTGGCACTTAGGAAGTGCCAGGCCCCATTAAGTACTTCGTGCGCACTATCACCTCTCACACAGGCAGGCGTACTCATATGTCAGCTGGGGCTGCAGGCATCGAACCCTCACTCACCTGGGCCAGACATCCAAGAAGGCTCCCGCTCAGGGCTGGCAGATGGTGCTGGCTGTCAGCTGGGATGCCCACATGTGGCCCCTTCATGGGGCTTCGGCTTTTCATAGTGTGACAGCTGTGTTCTGAGAAGGAGAATTCTACGTGGCCTGGGTAAACGCTGCAAAGCTTCCTCTGATCTAGCCTCAGAAGTCCCAGAATGCCACTCCTGCTGCTGTGTATTGGTCAAGCTAGTCTCTGAGGCTCTTCCCAGATACGAGGGACACGGCATTAGCCCTCACCTCTCAATGGGAGGAGTGGCCAAGAAGTGTGAATCTACCACAGTGCCATTATATCCTCACAGAAGAAGAAACAGATTCAGCCCTGGCTGGTGTGGCTCAGTGGACTGAGTGCCAGCCTGCAAACCAAAGGGTCACCAGTTCCATTCCCCGTCAGGGCACATGCCTGGGTTGTGGGCCAGGTCCCAACTGGGGAGTGCGTGAGAGGCAACCACACATTGTTGTTTCTCTCCCTCTCTTTCTCCCTTCCCCTCTCTAAAAATTAATAAATAAAATATAAAAAAAAAGAAAGAAAAGGAACAGATTCAGAGAGGATAGGCAACTTGCTCTAGGTTACACAGCTAATGGCTAGTAAGTGGCAGAGCTCAGATCTGAGCCCAGGCAGTCTGGCTCCAGAGTCTGAGCCCTTAGGTACCAGAATAAACAGAGGTGAGACCCCGGGTGGGGCAGACAGGAGCTGCAGTGCTTTAAAGTTCGGCTTTCCTCCAGGGAGAAGAAAGGCCCTTTTCCATCTGGGAGTGTGCTTCTCGGCCTGGGCCTGGGCCCTAGCCCCCAGGCCTGGGTGTGTCTGAAGCTCCAGAGTAAATGGAAAGGCTCTGTCTGGTCACTGGGATGGGCTCCCTCTCTCAGCACGTCCATTTTCCCACCTGAGCAGTGGGGGGTGTTCAGCCTGATATTAGGGGCCCTTTTCAGGGCTGATGCTCTAATTCCTTGCCTGAGCCCTGACCTCCCTGGGCTATGAGACCAGAAGCCCGTTCGAGGCAGGGCCCAGACGGATTCATCTTTGGGCCTCCTCATTATGCAGAGCAGGCTTTGGTGTTTGTGGGTGGTCCCCATGGCGGAGTGAAGAGAGGGTCCACATCGGAGCCTGGCCCCTCTGTTTTCACCACCTAGCACCGAGCCCCCAGCACCGGATCCTCCTGGACTTCCTATTCCTTGACACGGAGTGCACATACGACTACCTGTTCGTGTATGACGGCGACTCCCCCCGAGGGCCCCTGCTTGCCAGTCTGAGTGGGAGCACCCGGCCTCCACCCATTGAGGCTTCCTCGGGCAAGGTTGGTGAGGCTGGGCGGTGTGGACTGTAGCTACAGCATCTCAGTGCAGTATGGGGCAAGGGGGTGGATGCACCCAGGAGGGAGAGAGAGACAGCAGGAGGGACACGCATCAGACAGGACACAGGGACAGAGAAAGGTGGAGAAAGACAAAGAAAAGAGGTGAGGACCTCCAGGATGGGGGTGGAACAGGAGTGGACCACCTCCCAGTCAGGTCCCTGAACCCTGCCCACCTGTGCCCACAGATGCTGCTGCACCTCTTCAGTGACGCCAACTACAACCTGCTGGGTTTCAATGCCTCCTTTCGATTCTCCCTGTGCCCCGGGGGCTGCCGCAGCCGTGGGCAGTGCCGGCCCCCTGGGGTGTGTGCCTGTGAGCCAGGTTGGGGGGGCCCTGACTGTGGCCTGCAGGAGTGCTCGGCCTACTGTGGCAGCCATGGCACCTGCGCCTCGGTGAGCCTGCTCCCAACTGCGTCCCCCTGGGGCCCTGACCTGTGTTCACACTTGCTGCTCCCACCTTCTGGATCTGACTCTGCCCTTGTCTGACTCCACTTGACACCCCACTCTCTGCCATGACGCTGACCCCCCACCAGTGCCCCTGCTCTCCTCCACAGTCCTGCCCTTGCATTCCAGATGCCACCCCACCTGTAACTGCAGCCCCACCCCACCTCTGCCTGGGGCCCCTCCTCTGCCTGAGTCCACTGCTGTTCTGGTCCACAAGGCACCGCTCTCCAGTGAACCCTCACTGCTTCCTCTTGCCAGGCCTGACTCCACCCACCCACCCACCCACCCACCCACCCAGCTACTTTATCTGGCCTTGGGCCCTGAGCCATGACTTTGACTTTCAGCCACTGCCTTTGGCCCTAAGGCATGCGTGTCCATCTCTGAGACTGGATCACACCTAGAGCCCTCCCTGCCTGACCTCCCCAGATCCAAGCTCTCCCAGCTCAGGCTCCCACAGGCCTCCCCATCGTGGATCTCGTCGTCCTTGCCGATCTGTCTTCTGTCTATCCTCATTTTTCTCTCTGGGCCTTTCTCTTTTTATCTTGGTCTGTCTGCTTGCCTCCACCACCTCTCTGCCTCCTCTGCTTCTGTTTCTTTATTGCTTTCTTCCTCTGTCTATTGGTTTGTCTCCTTCCTGTTTCCGTCTCTCTCTTTTTGCCTCTCTGTCTCTATTTATTTATTTTTTTCCATTCTCTCTTTTCCTGTTCATCTCTCTCTCCTCCCTTTCCGCCCTGCGTGTCTCACTCTGGCTCTGTCTCTCTTCCCCCATCTCCCCGTCTCTCTGACTCTGTCCCCTGCCTGTGCCCTTTTCCCCAGCCCCTAGGACCATGCCGATGTGAGCCTGGCTTCTTGGGACATGCTTGTGACCTGCACCTGAGGGAGAACCAGGGGGCCGGCTGGTGGCACAACGTGAGTGCCGGGGACCCTGCCTTCTCTGCCCGTGTTGGGGCGGCTGGTGCCTTCCTGTCTCCACCAGAACTGTTGGCCGTTTTTGGAGGTGAGCAGATGGGGTGTGCGTCTGCCGTCTGGAGGACTGGCAGCCTGTGGCCAGGACTCAAGACCACCCACCTTCCACAGGCCAGGACCTCAACAGTGCCTTGGGTGACCTCGTGCTGTATAACTTCTCTGCCAACACCTGGGAGCGCTGGGACCTGAGTCCTGCCCCGGTATGGACCCCACCTCTGCCCTGCCTGGAGGCACCTGCCCACTCTGTCAGCCCAGCAAAGGCCCCTCAGAGCCACCTCTTTCCCCCATAGTTGCCCCAGCCTGCAACTTGATAGAGGAACACCTACCCCTTCATTTCTGCTGTCTCAGATTTTATTTTCTTTTAAAAACAAATTATTTATTTATTTTTAGAGAGAGATGGGAAGGGAGGGAGAAAGAGAGGGAGAGAAACATCATTGTGTGGTTGCCTCTCAATTAGCCCCCACTGGGGACCTGGCCCACAACCCAGGCATGTGCCCTGACTGGGAGTGGAACTGGTGACCCTTTGGTTTGCAGGCCGGTGCTCAATCCACTGAGCCACACCAGCCAGGGCTCAGATTTTCTTTGGTCTTCCTTTATATCCCTTTCTGCAACTTATCTTTCTGTGTGTCTCTCGCCTCTCTCGGTCCATCTCTCCGTTTTCATCTCTGGCTCTTGGATCCTGTGTCTCCTCATGTCTGGATCGTGTCTCTGTTTCTCTCTGGTTTTCTCTGTCATTTCTCCTACTTGTGTCTCCCTGACTCCACCTTCCTCACGGTGCTTCTCTGTCTCCTCTCTGCTCTCACTCATGCGTGTCCGTCTTTCTGGGCCGGTCTCTCTTCTCTCTGTGCATATCTATCTTTGTCTCACCTTCTGTCTGTCTGCCTGTCTTCCTTTCTGTGTTCCTGTCTTTCTCTGTCTCTGTGTCGCTGTCTGGCCCTCTCTGTCATTCTGTGTGTCACCATCTGTTTCCCCCTCCATCTCTGTCTTCTGGTCTCTTCCTCACAGGCTGCCCGTCACTCCCATGTGGCTGTGGCCTGGGCCGGCTCCCTGGTGCTGATGGGCGGTGAGCTGGCCGATGGCTCCCTCACTAGCGATGTGTGGGCCTTTAGCCCACTGGACGGGGGCCACTGGAAGCAACTGGCACCACCTGCTTCTAGCTCCTCGGGGCCGCCAGGCCTGGCAGGTCATGCCGCTGCCTTGGTGGACGACATCTGGCTTTATGTGTCTGGTGGCCGCACCCAGCACGACCTCTTCTCCTCTGGCCTCTTCCGTTTCCGCCTTGACCGCACCAGTGGGGGCTATTGGGAGCAGGTGATTCCAGCAGGTGGGCGACCCCCAGCTGCCACTGGCCACTCCATGGTGTTCCATGCCGCATCTCGAGCCCTGCTGGTCCACGGTGGACACCGGCCTTCCACTGCCCGGTGAGTGACCTGCTTGCCCCACACCCTCTGCCCTGCAGGGCCAGGCCCAGCCCAGCCTCCGCGCCGCTAGTTGTTGGTGGTCTTCGCCCGCTGACTCCAGACACTCCCTCCTTCGTTCAGCCACACTCTTGCCCAGTCACGCACCGGTTCTCCCACTCAGTTTCTCAGTCCCCACTGCCCCCCACACTCCCACTGTCTGTCCATTCCACTAGCCCCTGCTTGGTGTTCAGCCCTGGCTGGATTATGCAGGGAATCCAGATAGGAGCCCAACCTGGGTCCTGCCACAGGAGCTTCTAGTTCTGAGAGGACATAAACCCTGTCATAGCTGGTCTCAACCCTGAGTGAGCACACAGCGCTTAACAGCCAGAGGCCCCTCCTGCCCTGAGCCCTTGCTCTGCCTCCCCCGTAGGTTCTCTGTGCGGGTGAACTCCACTGAGCTGTTCCACGTGGATCGGCGCGTGTGGACCACCCTGAAGGCCCGGGATGGGCTCCAGGGCCCTCGGGAGCGGGCCTTCCACACGGCCAGTGTCCTGGGCAACTACATGGTGGTCTATGGTGAGGAGGCTCCCTGCCGGCCTGTCTGCCTGCCTTCCAGGGGCCCAAGGCAACCCTGAGCTGAGGCTCCATGCGTGGGTGGCCCTACCTCCCCCAGGCTTGCCAGCTATGCCCCTTTCCTCTTTTTCCAGGGGGCAATGTGCACACCCATTACCAGGAGGAAAAGTGCTATGAAGATGGCATCTTCTTCTACCACCTGGGCTGCCATCAGTGGGTGTCGGGGGCTGAGCTTGCGCCTCCAGGAACCCCTGAGGGTGAGTGACCCCTCTGTTTCCCTGAGGGGCTCCTGACGGTCATACTCCCCCTGGCCCCAACAGTGAATCTAGAGCCACCTTAGTCCTTGTCAGGGTGGGCCAGCCCTCCTATTGGAGCTGACTCAGGAGGCAAGCCTGTGCTGCACCGGGACTAGGGCGTTGTTGCCATGGAGATGGGAGGTAGTTACAGCAGCATCAGATCTAGGCTCCAGTTCAGGTTTGCCAGTTTCTAGCTGCCCCAGGGAAATGCCCATGAAGAGGTGACTTTCTCAGAGTCATACTGTGTGGGCAAGTGGCAAAACCGTGATGGCTGACTGCAAAGAACTATCTGTGCAAAAGCCGTCATTTAATTTCTGTGCCTCGACTTCCCCGTCTATAAAATGGGGATCATGGGTAACACTTAAGCCACTGGGCTGTTGTGAGAATAAACTGAGATCGTGCTTGAAGGCTGAGGATAGCCTGATGAGGGGCGTCTTTCTGACAGCAATGACAGCCCTACCAGAAGAGGGTGCAGAGAACCTTTCCAACTCCTTAGGTCAGAGACTGCTTTAGGAATCAGAGGAAAGCCTCGGGCCCCACTCTCAGAAAAACATTTGTGTACACAAAGTGGACATATCATTCAGGGGCCTATGGACTTCCCCGAGGCCTCTCTGTTCTCCCTACCCCCTCAGGAATAGAGCCTGGGCCTGACCTTCAAGCTCCCCAATCCAGGACTCCTCTGCCTGCCCCTGTCCCTCTTTTAGGACCCTTTGCTGGGCAGGCGAGAGTGTGAGGTTTCTGGAGGCCTCCTCCGCCTCTGTGGTCTGTGATTCCCTGGGCTGAGCCCCATGTGCTATGGAGCATTCAGGTTCAGTGAGAGGGTAGGGGAGTCGCCAACCACTGACCACCTTTCTGTTGGTCAGGACTCTTGTTTTTAATTTTTTTCATTCATTTTTAGAGAAAGGGGAAGGGAGGGAGGAAGAGTGGGAGAGAAACAATGATATGTGAGATACATCAGTTGGTTGCCTCTCGCATGCCCCCAACTGGGGACTTGGCCTGCAACCTAGGCTTGGGTCCTGACAGGGAGTCGAACCTGTAACCTTTTGGTTCTCAGGCTGGTGCTCAATCCACTGAGCCACACCAGTCAGGGCAGGACTCTTGGTTTTAAGTGACAGAAATCCAACCTGACTAGCTTAAGCAAAAGGGAGAGAATTTCTTGGCTAATTTGAGTGAGTTCCGGCTGGGCTGGATCCAGGTGCTCACATGGCCTCAGCAATTTCTCTCCCCAGTTCTTGACTGGTTTACTTCAGTCTCCAGCAGGCTTGCCTTTTGTAGATGGTCCCCAGGGGTTCTGGGGTGATATTCCACCCTTTCAGATGCCCAGAGGGAAGAGAGTGTTCTTTTTCCCAAGGCCTGTAGGACTTGAGTCACATCCCTGAACTAGTCACTGACGCTGATAGGCCTGGTCTAAAGCCCCACTTCTGCCAGAGGTAGGGGTGGCTTGGCTTGTGCCTTGTGGCCTGCGAGAGGGAGAAGGTGGTTTTCCAGGGGAAAATCAGAGGCTGTCACCAGAAGGGAGGCTGATGCCAGGCAGACCAAAACAGGTGAGAGCCAAGCAGCTCCCCAAAGGCAGGGCGATGGTTCCATTCATAGAAGAGGGGACCCAGACTCAGAGATGTCCAGTCTCTTGCCCAAGGCTACACAGCTAGTTAGTAGTCGATCCATGATTTGAACCCCAGTAAATGTTAAACCCAGCATTTAAACCCAAGTTTTTCTGAACCAAAGATCATGCTCTGTCTGAAAGGTAGAGTGGCTGGGGCTGTGGGATCCTAGGAGAGAAAGGACTGGAGCTGGTGCAGGGCCAGGCCGGCTGGGAGGGCTTCCGTGGGCAGGTGGGTTTAGGCAGGAGCTAGGAGTCTGGGCTGAGGCTTAGGAGAGTCGGGGGTAGTAGTCTCCGTAGGGGAGCCGTGTCGGTGGTAGGGGATTGGGGGCCCCATGACCTGGGGGTCTGTATTCTTCTAGGCCGAGCAGCGCCCCCGAGTGGTCGGTACTCACATGTGGCAGCTGTGCTTGGTGGCAGTGTCCTGTTGGTGGCTGGTGGGTACAGTGGCCAGCCCCGTGGGGATTTGATGGCCTACAAGGTGCCTCCCTTTGTGTTCCAGGCGACTGCTCCGGATGTGAGTATTGGCGTGATAGGGAGAGGGTGGCATGGTTCCCACAGATGAGGGAGAAAGTTGGGGGTTCTTGGGATAAGCATTGAGAGTCCCTAGGGCCATGAGAGGAGAGATGTTGGTTCCTAGGTTCAGGGGAGGAGGAACGGAGGTCCCTGGGGTGGGGGGCAGAGGAGCAGTGGTCCCTGGCACTGGAAGAGGATTAGATGGGGTCCTCAGGGTGCTGAGCATTTGGGGTTCCCTAGGATGACCAACATGAGTGGGAATATGGGAAGCAGGCCCCTGTCTGAGGAGCCCCTGCGTCCACCCCCCTCTCTCTGCAGTACCACCTGGACTATTGTTCCATGTACACGGACCACAGTGTCTGCTCCCGAGATCCTGAATGCAGTTGGTGTCAGGGGGCCTGCCAAGCCGCACTGCCTCCTGGTACCCCCAAGGGGGCTGTGAGTGACTGTCCTGGCCCTGGCCCCTAGCACAGAGACCAGCCCTCAGTGTCTCCCTCTGCTGAAACCGAGTGGAGATGGACTTCCCTGCACACTGGGGAGACTTGTTTTCACATCCAAGATCAGCAACCCTGATTCCTGCCTGCTGACCCCCTGAACTTTGACCCTCTCCCAGACCCTTTTCAACTCATCTGTACCCACATCCCCAGGCCCTGTCTTTTGATCTTTCCTCATTCAAATTGGCTTTCAATGCTCTTCTCCAATTTCCTGACCCCTTCTGCCCCTAAACTCCTAAATTCACCGTCCTTTCCAGATCCCGTAAGCCCCAGTGCACACTGACCCCTCTTCCCTTCTTTCCCTGCAGTGTCCACCCGCCAGCTGCCTGGGCCTGGGGCGCCTCCTGGGCGACTGTCAGGCCTGCCTGGCCTTCAGCAGCCCGGCAGCTCCTCCCCGGGGGCCCGGCGCCCTGGGCTGGTGCGTGCACAACGAGAGCTGCCTCCCTCGGCCCGGTGAGTGACCAGTGGCAGTGTGGGAGGGGACGGTGCTGCACCCCACGCTGACCCCACCCCCCACCCTCCTGTCCTCACAGAGCAGGCCCGCTGCCGAGGAGAGCAGATCTCGGGCACCGTGGGCTGGTGGGGGCCCACACCTGTCTTCGTCACATCCCTGGAGGCCTGCGTCACCCAGAGCTTCCTGCCCGGCCTGCACCTGCTCACCTTCCAGCAGCCGCCCAATGCCTCCCAGCCTGACAAGGTGGAGAGCTGGGGGTGGGGCCCAGTGCGAGTGTTGACGGGCTGGTCCTAGGGTTGTCGTTTTCCAAATGGATCTTCATCACTCCCGTGTTTACCCCGTAGGTCTTTACATTCAAGGGTTTGATTTTCCTTATTGAGTTAAAAACATTTTTAAAAGTTATGTTAAAATACACGAAACATAAAATTTGCCATTAGTGACATTTAGAACACTCACAATATTGTGCAGCTCTCACCACTATCTAAAGCAGGGGTCAGACTCATTTTCACCGGGGGCCACATCAGCCTCGAGGCTGCCTTCAAAGGGCCGGATGTAGTTTTAGGGTCGTGTAAATGTAACTACTCCTGAACAGTTAAGCCAGAGCTTGGTGCTGCTGCCGGGTAGAAACAAGATGTCGGGCCGGATGAAACAAGGTGGAGGGCCTGCGGGCTTTGTGTGTGCCACCTGTGAGCTAGGGTCAGAACATTTTTGCCACCTCAGCAGTTACCATGAAGTAGTCCCTCCAGTCCCCTCTCTCCTGGCATCTGGCAACCCCTCATCTGTTTTCTGTCTCTGGAGTCGCTGCCCGTAGATGTGTCGTATAAAGGGAATCACACAATGTGGGGCCTTCTGTGGCTGGCTCCTTTCACTGAGCGTGATGGTTTCGAGGCTCAGCCATGTGTTGCGTGCATCAGAGCATCCTTCCTTTTCTTGGCCGAGTCATCTTCCATGGCATGGCCACACCACACCCATTCATCAGCTGATAGACAAGTGGGTTGTTTCCACATTTTTGATGTTGTGAATAGTGCTGCTGTGAACATTCAGGCATGTCTCTCGCACCTACCCCACTCCCACCTCCTTAGTGTGGGAGGGTGGCTCCCGTGCCCCCTGCTCAAGGCCACCCTGCTTCCTTCCGCCCAGACCTGCTTGGGTTTCTTTGGTCCCCTCCTGGAGCCCACTTACTCCAATACAAGCAAATGCGGCTTTCAATCGTTTTTCTTCCTTGCACAAAAAGTAGCATACTACCCACACCCTATCACTACTTCCTTTTCTTCTTCACACATCCCGGCAATCTTCCCGTCAGAGGACTGAGGAAATGTGCCGAGGCGCTGCTGTTTATTCGAGCAGTCTCCCACGAGGAACACACACTGGGTCATTCCATTTATTTGCATTCACAAAAACACATACAAGCAATAAGTCACGTCACCTGTCCATCACTTTGAATGTTGTATCTGGGATCTCTTTAAAAAAAAGAACCTTGTGTACTTGGTTACTGTGTAACGGAGGACACGGTACCTAGGGTGCGCGGTCCAGGGGCTCTGAGCACAGGAGCTCCTGTGCCCATGGGGTGGGGGTGCCACAGCCTTCCGGCACATGGGTATGTTCGCTCACCTGGAAGTTTCCCAAACCCCATGGTGAAGTGAAGCTGTTTCATTTTTTGATCTGGACTCCTGAGAGCCTAGGTAGAAAGTTGGGCCGTTTGGGAAGAGGATCTTGATGTTTCCTGAGGGGTGGCGATGAGCAGGGCCGGGACCCTGTTGTTTGCTTTCCGAGGTGGCGCCCCGACTCTTCTCCCAGAGGGGCCCCTGGTGAACAGCCTCCCCTCCCCCGGCTCAGTCTTTGGTTCCATGAAATAGGAAGGAGGTGGAGCGTTTCTGGCTCTGCTGTGGCCTGAGGGGTGGGACTGCAGGCCACGCAGAGAGCTCTCACGCACACCCATCCCTGGCCGGCACAGGTCTTGATCGTCCGCAGCACAACCATCACCCTGACACCCAGCCCAGAGACCGACGTGTCCCTGGTCTACCGTGGCTTCATCCACCCACTGCTTCCGGGAGGGCCTGGCGGGCCAGGGGCCGAGGACGTGGCCGTGTGGGCCCGGGCCCAGCGCCTACACGTCCTGGCCCAGATGGCCCGTGGCCCTGACACAGAGAACATGGTGAGGGTGCCTGGGGCCCTCAGAGGGCTGTTTATGGTCAGTTCAGGGGCGGGGGTGTGTGGTGCAGGGGGATGGGGAGAAATCAGAGCTAGGAGATGTGTCCTCAGTGCAAGGAGGGCCTGGGGTGTTCTGTGGACACACTTTGGGGGCAAGTTTTAAGGCGAGGAAGGTCTGTCTTAGCAAGTCAGACTCCCCCGAGGAGGAGGAGGGTCACTGGTGGCTTTGGGGACACGTGGAGATTCTCAGAGTCTGAGGAACCATACCCCTCTTCTTCCCAGGAGGAGGAGGCTGCTAGGTGGGTTTGGAGTGCTCAGGTTTCAGGGCCAGGCCGTGGAAGGTCCTGAGGCCCCTGTCTGCCCTCACCCCTGCCCTAGGAGGAGGTGGGGCGCTGGGTTGCCCAGCAGGAGAAAGAGACGAGGCGGCTGCAGCGCCCAGGGTCAGCCCGTCTCTTCCCGCTGCCTGGCCGGAGCCACAAGTACGCGGTAGAGATCCGGGGCCAGCTCAACGGCTCCGCAGGCCCCGGGCACAGCGAGCTCACGCTGCTGTGGGACCGGACCGGCGTGCCTGGTGGCAGCGTGAGTACTCAGGCCCGGGCCTCCGGTGCCCTGGGCTTTCTGAACCCCTGGCCACAAACTTGGGCTTCTGAACTCTGGGCTCACCTTGCATCCTCCACACCCCACTGTCTGACCCACAGCCTCTGCCCTGCCCTGCCCCCACCGCCCCTGATTTCTGCCCTCCATACTTTGACCTCTGATCTCTAGATTGTTTCAAACCCTGGTCCCCCTTTTGTCTGCTGATGGCCTGAATCCTCACCTTGTGTGTGCCTGAGTTCTCAGCCCTGTCTCTAAACACCGAAGTCTTTAGCTCCAAACTCTGAGTCAAACCTCTGCTCCTGACCCGGAAGCTGGGGCACGACCCCTGACCTCCTGTGCTCCTCCCCCAGGAGATCTCCTTCTTCTTCCTGGAACCCTACCGCTCAGCAGCCTGCGCCTCCTACTCCTCTTGCCTGGGCTGCCTGGCCGACCAGGGCTGCGGCTGGTGCCTGACCAGCGCCACCTGCCACCTGCGCCAGAGTGGGGCCCACTGTGGGGACAGCGGGGCTGGTGGGTCCCTGCTGGTGCTGGTGCCTGCCCTCTGCCCCCTCTGTGAGGAGCATCGCGACTGCCACGCCTGCACCCAGGTGTCTGCCAGGTCACAGAGGGGCACTTTCAAGTTGGAGGCAGCCAAAGCAGGGGATCCAGGGGTCTGGGAGGGCCCCCCAGGGCTGACATGGTCAGATGAGGGGCCCCATGGATGGCGGTAGGAGGAGAGAGTTGGGGCCATCGTCTGATCTGCAGGCAAAAGAGCTCAGGGGAGCAGAGGAGAGGGCTGGCACTCGGGACCCTCCCTGTCGTAGGGGCTGGAAGACCCAACTTGGTGCCTCTTTACCAGAGGGGCATTTATGGGCTCAGGCTGGTGTCCCAGAGCAGGTCTTCAGGCCTGGGGCGCCCGGTGGTTCACACCGTGCTTTCCTGGAAGGCCGGCGCCTGGGGGTGGCGAGGGGTCCACAGGCTCCAGACTTGCATCCCCCGCTCAGCCAAGTGGAGAGAGCACCTTTCTGTCCCCACCCCACTCACCCTCCAGGTCAACTGACGTCCCAGGAGAGCATTTTACTCACTCTGGTTGGGTCCTGTGCCAGCTCTAGGACCAGCCAATGAGGACGGGACTGAACCAGCTCCACCCTGACCATACAAAGGGTGCTAGTGCCCAGAAGGGAGTGGGTGCTGGGCAGGCAGAAGCCATGGATGTTGTTGGCTGAAAGGGGGTCTTGCGAGGCAGGCATTTGGGGAGGGAGGGGGCTCACAAGGGTGGTCTCAGGTGGAGCAGGTGGGGGAGGCAGGACACTGGGAGCCCAAGGGGCCGGGCTAAGCTGGGGTTTTCTGTAACCCCCAGGACCCCTTCTGTGAGTGGCATCAGAGCACCAACCGTAAAGGGGATGCAGTGTGCAGCCGGCGGGGCCGGGGTCGGGGTGCCCTGAAGAGCCTGGAGGAGTGCCCCCCGCTCTGCAGCCAGTGAGCCCCTCTGGCCCAGGGAGCAGGTGGGGGGGTGTACAGTCCAGCCATGGTGTGACCCCGACCCTCCTCCTCACCCCCAGGCGCCTGACCTGTGAGGACTGCCTGGCCAACTCAAGCCAGTGTGCCTGGTGCCAGTCCACCCACACCTGCTTCCTGTTTGCTGCCTACCTGGCCCGGTACCCGTATGGGGGCTGCCGAGGCTGGGACGACAGGTGCGGCCAGGGCGGTGGCTGGGTGGCGGGGCTCACAGACAGGAAGGTGGAGGCAGGTGCAGCGGCTGGGCTCTGACACCCCCCGCACTGTCACCCTGCAGCGTGCACTCGGAGCCACGGTGCCGGAGCTGTGACCGCTTCCTGACCTGCCACGAGTGTCTGCAGAGCCATGAGTGCGGCTGGTGCGGCAACGAGGACAACCCCACGCTGGGACGGTGAGGCCTGGGAGGTAGGGTGGGTGGATGGGTGGGATGGGGTGGGGGTGGCTCTCCATGGCCCTGATTCTAACAGCTGTTCTGTTTCTCTGCCTCTCTGCCTTTTCCTGACCGTTGTCTCTGCTTCTTTCCCTTATTTCTGTCTTTTCTCCCTGTCCACTCTTCCCCTTTTCCTGTGACTTGTTTTATTTCACCTTTCTTTCTGTTTCTTTATTCTTGACTTTCTGGTTCTGTGTCCTTGTCTCTCCCTTTCACTGTATCCCTGTTTCTGCCTCTCCTGTCTGTCAAAACCATTTTTGTCGGACTTCTCTTGGTGTCTCTCCGTCACTTCCATTTCTCCTCCTGTTTCCCCGTGTTCACATTTCTTTCTCTCTGATTGGCCTCTTCTCTCCCCGTCACTGTTTCTGTCTCTTGTTTCTTTGTCATCTCTCCCCACTCCACTGACTTCTTGGATCCCCCACCCACCAGGTGCCTCCAGGGGGACTTCTCCGGGCCCCTGGGTGGGGGTAACTGCTCCCTGTGGGTGGGGGAGGGCCTGGGGCTGTCCGTGGCCCTCCCTGCCCGCTGGGCATATGCCCGCTGTCCAGATGTGGATGAGTGTCGCCTGGGCCTGGCACGGTGCCACCCTCGGGCCACCTGCTTGAACACGCCCCTCAGCTACGAATGTCACTGCCAGCGGGGCTACCAGGGAGATGGCATCACGTACTGCAACCGCACGTGAGTGGGACTGGGTTTCCATGGAGATGTCGCCCCAGGCTGGGATGTGTGGAGATGGAGGGAGGAAGTGGTCTCGATTCGGGAACCCCTCCCGTGGACTGGCACCCCCAGTGAGCCGCAGGTTTCTGCCTTGCAGACTAGGTCCTCGTTACAGTGACAGGGCCCCCAGTGTAACGCCAGTTACTGTGCAGACAGGGCACCCGTAGACTGTGGGCCATAGTCTTCAGAGTTGCCATGGAGATGGAGGAGGACCAAGTTGAAAAGGGGTTTTCATCGAGAACAGATCACTATTGGTGATATGTGGTTACTATAGAGACAGAAGTTACCACGTGTGGTGGGGTTACCTTGGAGACAGGGCCTCCCATGTAGTCCTGGACCAGTGGGCAGTAGCTTGCAATGGTGTTGCCATGGAGATGGTGGAGCGGAGTGGGGTGACAGGGATGCCTTGAGGAGTCTGGGCCTGCCCAGCCTTTCCCCTACCCCTGCCACGGCCCCTCAGGTGCCTGGAGGACTGCGGCCACGGTGTGTGCAGCGGCCCCCCCGACTTCACATGTGTGTGCGACCTGGGCTGGACGTCTGATCTGCCCCCACCCACACCTGCTCCAGGACCCCCGGCTCCCCGCTGCTCCCGAGATTGTGGCTGCAACTTCCACAGCCACTGCCGCAAACGGGGGCCTGGCTTCTGCGATGAGTGCCAGGGTGAGCGGCCCTCCTCCCAGACACCCCCGACTGGCCTCGAGGGAGCCTCCTTGGGGTTCCGATTTCCTGTTCTCTGCATGGGCTTCAGTGTCCCTTCACCCAGCTCTGGGTCCCCCTGCCCCATTGCTTGCTCCTGGCCCCAGACAGGCTTCAGTGGCACCCACCTCTTTGGCGGGGCTTCAGTCCCCACCTCTTGGGCCTTGCTAGTCTCCCAAGTCGGCCCTGGTTACCCTCCTTTGAAGCAGCCAGGTGAAGTCAGGGATTGGCTGAGCTAGCTGGGCAGGCCCCTTCCCACCCTCGCCCCTGACTCTGCGTCTTGCCTGCTGGGGCTTCCACAGACTGGACCTGGGGGGAGTACTGTGAGCGGTGCCGGCCTGGCAGCTTTGGCAATGCCACAGGCTCGGGTGGCTGCCGACCCTGCCAATGCAATGAGCACGGGGACCCACGCCGCGGCCACTGTGACAACCTCAGTGGGCTCTGCTTCTGCCAGGACCACACTGAGGGTGCCCACTGTCAGCTCTGCTCCCCTGGATACTATGGAGACCCCCGGTGAGCCAGGGGCCAGACAGGTGGGGTAGGGGTCTGGGCAACATGGGATGGGTCAGGACTGGTCTGACACTGGCTTTCCTCTGTCTCCCAGGGCCGGTGGCTCCTGCTTCCGGGAGTGTGGGGGTCGCGCCCTCCTCACCAACGTGTCCTCAGTGGCACTGGGCTCACGCCGGGTTGGGGGGCTGCTGCCTCCAGGTGGTGGGGCAGCAAGAGCCGAGCCAGGCCTGCTGTATTGTGTGTGGGTTGTCTCGGCCACCGAGGTGCTGCAGCCCTGTGCTCCTGGGACCCAGTGTCCACCACTCACCCTCACCTTCTCCCCTGACAGCAGCACCCCCTGCACGGTGAGCTCTGAGGGCGCTAGGGTTCAGATCCGCACCTCCCCTCCCAGTCTGAGTCCTTAGACCCTGACCCCAATGTTCCCATGTTTTCATCCTTCAAACCCCAAACTCTGTTCCTGTGACCCCAGTCCTTCATTTCTAAGACCACAGACCCTCCCATTTGCCAGGTCACCTACTGTTTCCTGGACTCCAAGTCTCCAATCCCCAGATCCTCAAACTCCCCTTCCTCAGCCCAGGCACGGTAAACATTTATTCCGCGTGCCAGCTCTGACTAATGGCAGTGGCTTCTAGGAGCTGTGTAGTGAGAAAGAGGCTCCAGGTGAGAGTACCTGATTGATTAGCCATGTCTGCTATCAACGCAGGAGGGGGACTGGTGGCCTCCAGGCCACAGTTTGACCGTCTGCCCAGGAGGTGCAAACAGCCCATTTCCTTGTCTCAGCTTGTCCTCTGCTCTTGAACTCCTCCTCCCAGACCCCGAGCACCCCTCTTTGTCATCCTCAGCATCCCCTAACCCTCAGCTCTACACTCCTCCAGCTGAGCTACGTGCTGGCCTTTGATGGCTTCCCGCGCTTCCTGGACACCGGTGTGGTGCAGTCGGACCGTAGCCTCATTGCTGCCTTCTGTGGCCAGCGGCGGGACAGGCCTCTCACCGTGCAGGCCCTGTCTGGTACGGGGCCTGGGGAGTGTTACCTCTGTCCTGGGCTGTGTATGCTTTGCTCCCCTGCAGCTTGCTGACCAAAGTGGGCTTAAGGCCCAGCCCAGCTCTGCCACTGACTTGCTGGGTGAGGCAATGCCTTGCCACCTCTGGATCTCAGTTTCTTCATCTGAGAGGCAAATAGAATATTACTGGGCTGCCTCTGGAGAGAAGGGCCAAGAGGGACATGTCTTTGGGATACACAGAAGGGCAGTTTTGAGGGCCCCCGAGTGTCTCCTCAGGCTGGGATTTTCTACCAGGGCTGATTATGTATGTCCTCAGAGGGTTTGGCTGACTGTCAGGAATGGGGGCACAGCCCCATAACCAGGACTCATCTGCAGGCCTGTGAAACCCAGCTGATGTGGATGGTGATGCACTAGGAATAATTTGTTGCCCATGGCAGTTGCAGCTCCAAGGCTGGGGGAGAGAGGCGGGGCTGTAGTTCGCCCCTGCAGAGCCCTCGAGGTGAGCCTAGAACCTGTGGGCCCTAGTTCCCTTGCACACCAAGTGTTTACCGCCCACCTGCGGTGAGCTGGGCCTGTGCTAGATGCTACGGGTGCAGCACAGGCTCCGCCTTCCTGGATTGGCGCGTGCGTGTGCGTGTGTGCGTGCGTGCGTGCGTGTGTGTGTGTGTGTGTGTGTGTGTGTGACGCTGAACGAAGTATACTCAGAATAGTGAGGGATAAAAGGAGATGGAAGAGAGAGCGTGGCGTATCTGGGAGTACCGAGGGCTTCTGTGCAGAGGTGCAGTTTCACTTGAGGCCTCTAGGGGGCAGTGTGGGCAAGGGGGACTCTTCCAGGCAGAGGATCTGCAGGTGTCCAGACCTGGAGAAGCAGGAAGGGGGCCTGGCGCTGGAGCCAGAGAGCCTGAGAGGGGCAAGTGATGAGGTCAGAAAGCTTGCAAGGCCCTTTTTCTTTTTCATATAACTTTATTGAGACATTTTTTACATATCATTAATCCCCACCCTCTCGTCCTGGAACTCGTTCTAAGGAGACTTGGTTTTACGGAAGAACAGTAACAAGTCGTGGAAGGTGTGGAGCTTGTGAGTGGCAGGGTCAGGTTCGAGTTTTTGAAGGCTCATGTGGGATGCTGTGAAGGGCAGAGTGTGCGGGAGCCAGCATGGCCAGTGGAGGATGGTGCTGCTGGCCAGGCTAGACTACTGAGGAAGTAGCCAGCAGTGAGTGAACATGAGAGAAATTTAGGCTTCAAAACCATTGGGGAAAAAGAAAAACCCATCAGAACTTGATGGGCTGGACGAGGGAGAGGGTGTGCAGTGATTATAGAGGATTGGGTGCCTTGCTTCCCTGCCCAATGACACTGGTTTTTCTCAAAACCCGGCGGTGGAGTAGCGTCTGGACTTGGCTCTGCAACCTGCTTCTCCCCTCTCCCAACAGGGCTGCTTGTGCTGCACTGGGAGGCCAACGGCTCCTCGTCCTGGGGCTTCAACGCTTCAGTGAGCTCTGCCCGCTGTGGGTCAGGGGGCCCTGGGAGCTGTCCTGTTCCCCAGGAGTGTGTACCCCAGGAAGGGGCCACTGGCGCTGGACTCTGCCGCTGTCCCCAGGGCTGGGCTGGCCCACACTGCCGCATGGCTCTATGTCCTGAAAACTGCAATGCCCACAGCGGGGCAGGGACCTGCAACCAGGTACGGGTGAGACGGGTTGAGCTAGGTGGGACTGGTGGTGCTCAGGGCTCCTGCTGAGCATCCTCCTGCTGTCCCCCAGAGCCTGGGTGTGTGCATCTGTGCTGAGGGCTTTGGGGGCTCCAATTGTGCCACGAAGCTGGACGGTGGGCAGCTAGTCTGGGAGACCCTCATGGACGGCCGCCTTTCAGCTGTGAGTTGTGGCGGGCCCGGATCTGGGGAGGTGCCCCACAGCCTGGATCCTTCTCCCTCCTCCACTCCTGGGACCACCCCCAGACCCTGTACTCAGCCTAACACTTTGTTGTGACCCTAGCCTGACCCCTCATGTCCTCACCCCCACCCTTAGGACACTGCTAGCCGCTTCCTGCACCGCCTGGGGCATACCATGGTGGAGGGACCTGATGCCACCTTGTGGATGTTTGGGGGCCTAGGCCTTCCCCAGGGGCTGCTGGGGAACCTGTACAGGTGAGAACTGCCCTGGGGAGGTGGGATACTTGAATGAGAGAAGTTCACCTCAGGGGATGTTGGATGTCTGTCACCCAAGAGTCCTCTCAAGGGTGCAGAAAAAGGACACTTCCAAAAGACAGTGTGACACTTGTCATAGGAGGCTCACCTCAGGGGTGGACACTTATTTAAGTGGGTGGTGCTGCCCTGGGGGATGGTAAGGTGATTATCTTTGGAGGGTCACCCCAGAGGATGCTAGGATGCTGGGATACCCACTGAGGAGGGTGCGGGTCACACAGGGGTTGCTGGGATACTGGGATGACTGGACAGTGAGGCTATTTTTTTGCATCTTGGTCCCAGGTACTCAGTGAGTGAGTGGCGGTGGACCCAGATGCTGGCAGGAGCTGAGGACGGGGGCCCAGGCCCCTCACCCCGCTCCTTCCATGCAGCTGCCTATGTGCCCTCTGGCCGTGGTGCCATGTACCTTCTGGGGGGGCTCACGGCTGGGGGCATTGCCCGAGACTTCTGGGTCCTCAACCTGACCACCCTGCAGTGGCGGCAGGAGAAGGTGAGCATCTCTCCCCACCCCAGGCCCCATAACCGGGCTCTGGTAAAGATGACCAGGGAGCTCCTGCCACTTCATCCCCAGAGGACATGGCTTACTGTCTGGGCTACAGCAGAAGTCCCAGAATTGAATTTCATTGGCCACCCTGGGTCACACTGTATTCTGGCCAAGGGGATATGATGCCATGGTTGAACAGGCTGGGATACAGCCTGTGGAGCAGGTAGTCAGCCCTCTGCAGCTAGAGCAAGGGCAGAGGGGCAAGGGCTTCCCAAGGGAGCACAGGCTGCTCCTAGCTGAAGAAGTGACACTGAGAGGCAGAAATGGCAAGAGGTCTACGGCATGCCTGCTGGGACCAGGGCTGGTCGCAGGGCCTGTGGTCTGTCCAGCCCCGGGCAACACCCTGTCACCTCAGTAGTTCAAGAAGAGTGTGGGGAGTTCTGAGTCTCTTCTCCCCTCAAGATGACCCCTGACTTCTGGCCTCTTGTGACCTATGCCCTCTTACCCTCAGACCCCTCAGACCGTGGAACTGCCTGCTGTTGCTGGCCACACCCTCACTGCCCGCCGAGGCCTGTCTCTGCTCCTGGTGGGCGGCTACTCCCCTGAGAATGGCTTCAACCAGCAGCTTTTCGAGTACCAGCTGGCAACTGGCACCTGGGTATCCGGTGCTCAGAGCGGGACGCCCCCGACAGGTGGGGCTAGGGACAGGAGAGCACAGTGCCTTTGACCTCCTGGCCATCCAGGGCTTTGTGTAGGCTCTCTGTCCACTTCCATACTCTGGCCACAGCCCACCCCCCAGCTTCATGTCTTGTTATCTCCCTGTCTTCCTGCTGACCCCTACCAAGATTCTCAGGGTACCATCTCGAGAATGAGAAGTTCAGTGTCTCTATTTAACACCCCTCCCCTTGACTCCACGGTAAGCTGCCCTCTTCCTGTCCAGTATCTCCGTCCCGCAGGGCCTAGATCACTGTCCCCCAGGGATTCTCCTGTCTCTGTGTCTCCTTCTGCATTCTTGGGTCACTCTCCCCAGGATATTCTGGCCACCCCAATCTCCCTCTCCTCTTTCCCAGACCCTGATGGCTATCCTTTTAACTCAAGGGAGAGGGAGGGTTGAGAGGGTCTCCTAAGTCTGTGGCCTCAGGGCCTGGGGAGGTGTTGTGGTCACGAGAAGGGGAACTCAGGAAGGCAGTGGGGTGGGGGGGGGGCTGTCTGCCTGATCACCAGGCCTTTGCCAGCCTCTGTTCTCACCCTTCCCCTGACCCCCACCAGGTCTCTATGGTCATTCTGCCGTGTACCACGAGGCCACGGACTCCCTCTACGTATTTGGGGGTTTCCGCTTCCACGTGGAGCTGGCGGCTCCGTCCTCCGAGCTCTACTCCCTGCACTGTCCTGACCGCACCTGGAGCCTGCTGGCCCCTTCTCAGGGGGCAAAGGTCAGGAAAGGAGGTCTAGGCAGATGGAGGTAAAGGGTGGGAGGGAAGGGGCCTCCCCATCCCAGTGATCCGGGGACTAGCTCAACCCTGGACTCCTAGTCCCCCGCTTCCCAGGCCCCTGAACTGAGCTGCGGCATCCTATGTCTCCCCATCTGCCAACCCTGGCTCGGAGGAGAGACTCCTGGACCAGGAGATCAGAGGCCAGGGTTCTGCCCCAGCTCCGTCCCACTCTTGATGCAGCCCTGGCAGGCCCCGCCCATTCCTGGCCTCCCCATCTGGAATTCCGGGGACTGAGGCTCCTTACACTTCCTGCCTTCAAGGCCAAAGGAGACCAGTGGGTTTGTGGGAGAACATGTAACCCTGGATCTGCTGGTTAGGGACAATTGCGTTTTCTGTCCATCGACACATTTCCAAGCCCTTCCTGGGTCTGGACTGTGAGGGAGGAGGAAGTAAGAGACCCAGGCCTCACCCCAGACGTCCCCAGCCCAGCTGGTGAGATTACACAAATTCATGGGGTGCATCTCCAGCAGTCTGGGCTAGGTTGCTGGGGAGCAGCCCAGGGTGTGGGAGTTTGGGAAAGGAAGATGGCTCTGGGACTGCTGAGGAGTGAGGGAGTTTTCCTGGAGGAGGGAAGTGAGGTCTGAGGAAGGTTTGGATGGGATAGGTTTGGAAGGTTTGGTGGGGCTCAGGTTAGGGGGATCCGGGGTGACCAGTGGGCCGAGAGAGTGAGCAGACGACTGCGGCTCTGATGGGCCATTCTGCCACCTGTCTCCCCAACAGCCCCGCCCCCGACTTTTCCACGCCTCAGCCCTGCTGGGGGACACCATGGTGGTCCTGGGGGGCCGCTCGGACCCTGACGAGTTCAGCAGCGAGGTGCTGCTCTACCAGGTCAACTGCAACACTTGGCTCCTGCCTGACCTCACCCGTAAGTCCTTCGATGTCCCTGGAGCCCATGTCTTGGCACTCCCTCTCACTGGGAATTACTTGGTCCCTCCTCAGACGCGCCAGCACAGCTCCTGTCCCTAAACACCCAGGGGGACACCCTCCTTCCTTTTTTTCCCTTTGAAAATTTTATTTTGCTGCTTTTATTGGGATCCGTGGTGGGGGCCTAGGGTTTCTGCTGGCTCATTCGTTATGGGTGAATTTAAAATATAAGAGCAGGAATTTAAAGGGTAGGAAGAGAAAACAAGTAGCCCAAATGGTCAGATGTTGAAATCAACCAAGTTCTATAAAACAAAGGAACCCCAGCGGGGGAGGCAGCCGGCTCTTCCCAGTCCTGCTGTCCTGCGGTCCTGTGGCTGCAGTGTGTCCATCCAGGCAGCCTTCCTTGACGCATGTGCCTCTTTGAAAAGGGTGCCTGGCAGTCCGACCTTCCATCAGGCACTTGCATTAGAAGAAGAACAGAAGCAACTCTTAGGGCTTTACTGCAACATTTATCCCCGATCGTAATTTCACTCTGTTGCTTTTTTTCTTCTACGTGTCTCTCCCTCTCTTGTCTTGCTGTCTGGTTCCCTGGCTCTGTCCGGCTTTCCCTGTGTCTCCCTGTCCTGCTGTGTCCGTCTCAGATGGTCTCGCTGCTTGCTCGGTGTCCCTTTCTGAATGGTATCTTAGTGTAGGTCCCTTCCCTAGTCCCCTGCCAATTTTCTTCCTGATCGCTGCTCTGTCTTTCCCTAGGCCAGGCCTCTGTGGGACCCCCCATGGAGGAGTCTGTGGCCCATGCTGTGGCGGCGGTGGGCAGCCGACTGTATATTTCAGGGGGCTTTGGGGGAGTGGCCCTGGGCCGCCTACTGGCCTTGACCCTGCCCTCTGACCCCTGTCGCCTGCTGCCCTCGCCTGAAGCTTGCAACCAGTCTGGGGCCTGCACCTGGTGCCATGGGGCCTGTTGGTCTGGGGACCAGGCCCACAGGTAACCGTGGTGACTGACAGCTCAGTGGAGGGTGGTACTGGTGCTTTATGAAGGGGCTTCTGAGCTAGGCCAGGCTGGGATACAAGCTCATGTGGAAATGGGCAGCTCTTCACTGGTGGGGTGGGCTGGGGGCCCCGAGGATGAAGCCCTGTGTGTGGGCCGCAGAGCCATCCCAGAATGCTTCCTGGAGGAGCTGGGTCTGCACTGGGCTCTAAATGACCAGGGGACTGGACACCAGCGAATGTTCAGAAGTGGGGCTATGCCTGGCGTATTTGAAAGGCCACCTGAGTCCGGGGAAAATGAGACTGGGAAGTTGGGCGGGTCGGTTCTGAAAGGACTTCTGGTGCTTGGCGGAGGCTCTGGGCCCCGCCTGGGTCCTCAGACCCCTTCCCTGTGGTTCTGGCAGCTGAATGCTGGGGAAGCTGAAAGTGCTGGCGTGGGTTTAGCACAGACTCAGCTTCATGTGCCTGATGAAATGTGCCACTGTCTTCCCTGCAGAAATATTAAAGTGTTGGATTTATGGAGTGCTCCTCCAGCCTCCACAAGGGTGTTATGTAACAGTCAGTATACCCACTGCTTTTCTAAAATCTAGAAAGTTCTGAAGCACACTGCTTCCAAGGAGTTAGGGTAAAGGATTGTGGACCTCCACTGTGAATGACAGGGAGCCACAAGGGTTTGTGTGGGAGGTGGCAGGGGCAGCCCTGGGCAGAAGGAGCCCTGGAGGCTGTTTTGAGGGAGGGAAGGCTGCAGGTAGAGACTAGACAGGAGGCCAGGGTGAGGGGGAGAGGCCTAAACTGAACAAAAGGCTGCAGACGTGGGTAGGAGGGGATGGCCAGAGAAACTCAGGAGGCAGAGAGCCTTGGTGGCAGAGGGGCAGGAGGATGTGAGGGATGGTCAGGTGTCTCTGGCCTGGGTGGCAGGTGGACGTGGGGCCACAGCAAGTGGGCGGGAGGGGAGCAGCTTTCTGAGCCCCATGCTGAGTGCACCGAGGGCACACGGGACTGCAGCGCGATGTTCAGGGGGCACCAGGAAGAGGCCGGGATGGGAGGAGGAAGGATGGGGCCTGGCTGGGCATGACCAGCCAAGGCCTCGTGCCTCCCCAGGCTGGGCTGTGGGGCCCTCCCCTGCTCCCCAATGCCTCGCTCTCCTGAGGAATGTCGGCGTCTCCGGACCTGCAGTGAGTGCCTGGCCCGCCATCCGCGGACCCTGCAGCCTGGAGATGGAGAGGTGAGTGGAGAGAGTCCAGGAGGTGACTTGGGAACCACCATGCTCTTCAGCTGGGATTGGGTGGGAGGAGCTGTGCCTGGAGGGATGCTGGGAACTCCGAGAACCCCATGGAGCCGGTTCCCCCAGCAGGCATCTGCCCCCCGCTGTAAGTGGTGCACCAACTGTCCTGAGGGTGCCTGCATCGGGCGCAATGGGTCCTGCACCTCGGAGAACGACTGTCGGATCAATCAGCGGGAGGTGTTCTGGGCAGGGAACTGCTCGGAGGCTGCCTGCGGAGCTGCCGACTGCGAGCAGTGCACCAGGGAGGGCAAGTGCATGTGGACGCGTCAGTTCAAGAGGACAGGTGTGCGCTGAGGCTTGGTCCCTGAGAGGGCAGTTTGGGGGTAGGACTCCTGGGTCTGAGGAAGGAGGGGCTGGGGCCTGGACTCCTCGGTCTGAGGGAGGTGGGCTGGGGGCATGGACCTGGGGTTAATCACTGTGCCTCAACCCTAGGGGAGACCCGGCGCATCCTGTCAGTGCAGCCCACCTATGACTGGACGTGTTTTAGCCACTCTCTGCTGAACGTGTCCCCGATGCCGGTGGAGTCATCGCCCCCACTGCCCTGCCCCACTCCCTGTCACCTCCTTCCCAACTGCACCTCCTGTCTGGACTCCAAGGGTGCAGATGGGGGCTGGCAGCACTGTGTCTGGAGCAGCAGTCTCCAACAGGTACTGAGTTCCGCCAGGGCGCCCGGGCTCTTTCCTCTCCGTCCTGTCCTCCCCCCTCCCCCATCTCCCTTGCTCTGGTCTCACCGTCAGGTTTTCCCCTTACCCCCACTCTCTTCTCTCCTCCCAGCATCTCTGTCTTCCCCCCTCGCCCCCGCAGGCTCCCTGGTGTGTCTTCTTGCCGCTCCCTCCAGTTCCTGCTCAGGCTCTGTGCCCCATCCTCCCATGCTCTCACACCATCCCCTCTCCCTCCCAAACCCTTCCACCTCCCTCCCTCACCGCTCTGTCTGCATTTGGAACTTTTGCTTTTAAGAAACAGAAACACTTGAGCTGGTTTTATTAGAAGGAACGGGGGTATTTGATGGGATGTAAGGACAGGAACTACTGCTGCTCCGTAGCTCTCCGTCCTCCGGGTTCTCTCGGCCCGGTTGCCAGCACACGGGGCCTCCGGTGGCAGCCCTGGCCCTCAGTCTGGGCGGCTTTCTAATTCCAGAGACCACAGTCTTCTCTGCTCACTGGTTTTCTGACATTCTCAAAGGGCTTTCAGCTCAACTCAGGCCTTGGTCCAGCCTTGGTCCAGGGAGACAGTCAGGGGCATGTGGTTCCGACGTGGCAGCTCAGACCCACTCCTCCTCTGCGACTGTGGGCTGGAGAGAGGGTTCTGGAAGATCGGTGGGGGGGGCACTGTATGTGCCTTTGACAGCCTGGCCCTGGACTGCCCAGCACGCGCTCAGGAAGCCTGTTCCTGAGGTGCCTCTGCCTGGCATGATTTAGCTGTCCCAGTGACAGGTGACGGAGGCATTTATGCCCCATCCCTGCCCCAGGGGGAGACAAGGAAGATTCACCTCTTGTTGTCGTACCTGGAAGCAGCGTCACTGGGCCAGCGTCCTGGACTCTGATTCCCACTGATGTCCACTCCCCGTTCATATCTTTGTTGTGCAAGACCAATTTGAGGTGTGACAACTCACAATGGCAACTGTCTTTGTTAAAATAGAAGTTGTCTCAACAGACCCCACATCTGAGGTGTTTCCAACACCAATAAGCAGTTCACCGATTCTGCAGACACAACCTGGGTGTCCAGCAGTTCCGTGCACTTCTGACAGTCTCTACCTGGAGTTAGCATCATGTCCCACGAGTGCAAGGCTCCGTCCGGAAAGACTGCCCCCTCCTCAGACACCAGGCGCAAAGCCAGGTCTGCGGTACTTCCTGCTGGCCAGCCATAAACCCAGTCCCCATCACCCCTTCTGCAGGTTTGAGAGTTTGCTGGAGTGACTCACGGAACCCAGGGAAACATTTACCTACTCATACCAGTTTATGATAAAGGGCACGACCTAGGCAGAGCCCAGTGGAAGAGATGATGGGGCTAGACAAGGGGGCTTGTGGAGTTCCACACCCTCTCTGGGCACCAGCCCTGAAGAGTTTTTATAGAGCTCAGTTGTGAACCCTGACTCCAGGTTAGTGGGTGGGGCTAAAAGTTAACCCCTCTAATCACCTGGTTTTTCTGGTGACCCCTGCCGAAGTCACCTCAGTAGCGTAAACTTGGGGGAGAAAGGGGCCCCTTGTGAATAACAGACATTCCCATCACTCAGGAAATGCAAAGCATTTTAGTAGCTTTGTGGCAGGGATCAGGGACAAAAACAAGTGTTTTCTTGCGTTGCACCATGCCATCCCGTAGGCAGGTCCTACAGATTAAATGGGAGGATGTATTGAGAGCATGGGGCAGAGCCTGCCATTAAGTAAAAACTCAGCGACGCCCCAGGTTCCACCCACTCTCTGGGACACGCCTAGAGGATCACTGCCTGGCAGGGGAGTGCGTGTCCCGAGGGGGCTCTCAGTGTGGCCCTGCAGTGTCGGTCTGTGGCAAGCAGAGGCCTCTCCTCCCCAAACCTGGGGGTCTGCCTGGTGATAGAAGTTGCCCTCCAATTGTATTGAGATTGCCACTATTTGTCTCTGTGGGTGCCCCAGGGACAGAGAGCGTGTGCTGCTGCCCCCGCCCCTCTGCACCTGCAGGCTCTCTGGGCAGCTCCAGGTGCGAGGCGGGAGGAAGTGGTGGAGAGCACGAAGCTGGCCTGCGCGTGAGTGTGAGGGCCTTCCGTCAGATATTCTGGTTTCTGTGAAATCTACTTGAAGTGTTGGCTCAGGTTTTTTTTTTTTTTTAATTAATTAACTTTTTATTTTTATTTTATTTTTAAAAATTATTTATTTTTAGAGAGAGGGGAAGGGAGGGAGAAAGAGGGAGAGAAACATCAATTTGTGGTTGCCTCTCATACACCCTCCACTGGGGACCTGGCCTGCAACCCAGGCATGTGCCTCAACCAGGAATTGAACCGGTGAACCTTTGGTTCACAGGCCGGTACTCAATCCACTGAGCCACACCAGCCAGGGCTTAGCTCAGGTGTTTAAAAATCACCACTGCACAGATCAAACATAACAGGTGTAGAGGCCAGACCTGCTATGATTTGGCTCAAGGGCAGCTGCATTCCAACCACCCAGCATTGTTCGTTTCAATGGCTTTGGCCTCAGAGTCTGGCGCAGGCAAGAGGTTGCTCCCTTTCCTGGCTGACTTCTTTCCTCCTTTCTCCCTTCACCTCACTGTTTATTGCACACCTTCCTTGTGTCCAGACACCTGGCTGGGTGTGGGCACATGCCGACAGATGAGGGGACCTTCCCTCAGGACTTCATGTTCAAAGGTCTCTGCCAGGAACACAGGAAGTGCAGTCATGGTGTTGGACGGCATCGCACTTGGCCGTTAGGGAGGTCACGGCAGACAGCGCCTGGCAGACTGGGGCCTCGGGCTTCTCTCCGCCTCCTCCTGGATTGGCCTGCTCTCTGCCTTGGGTGCACTAAACTTAGATGTGGAGGCCTAACCTGGCAGAGAATTTGGCAGTTGGGCAAGGCTCAGCTCGCTGTCAGCCAGAACCCTCAGCAGGCTCAAAGCTCTGGCCGTAGCAGTCAGGTTTTCTGTTCAGGACTGAGTGGCGGCTCTGCTTTTTCCTCAGTGCTGCGGGCCAGCCCAGACTGATGTCTGTCCTCTTACACTTTACTTAGGGTCTGAGCTGCAAGTGACATGCTTGTGTACACTGAGGTTAGTTCTCAAGTGCCCGGTCCTCATTGTCTGGGTCCCAGGACATGACGAGCGGTGGCATGTGAGCTGCTGCTCGGCTCCTGACCGTGGACTCCTCAGCTTCCCAGACTGCGGGGGAGCATCCTGTTGCCCCAGCAGCCAGGTCCCCCTTTTTTCTAAGTGACTGTGGCTTGCAGCCTCCTCCTGATGCTAGTTTTTGTCTCCATCTGGGACCACTGCCCGCCTTAGATGGTATGAAGCAGCTGTGCCCCGAGCCAGGTGGGTGAAGGGGCCTCATTACACCAATTCAGTGGCATCTCGTGGAAGCCTGGGTGCAGAGTATGGCCTGGTGTCCCCGGGGACTGGAGACAGAACTGGGAAGTCGCTGCTCCACCTGCGTCAGGGGTGTGGCTCTCATCTCTGCTTCCTTCTGCCTCCACCCTCTTCCTGCTTCCTCTCCTCTTCACTGATGTCATTTGCTCACAAATGGCCCTGCCAGCCCTGCTGTACATAGTCTGGTTTCAAGGATGTCACTAGTCCCAGTTATAGATGCTTGAGAGGGAGAATGTGATGACCCCAGCCGGTGTTCACTGTGGTCCACCTGCTGTGGCCAGGGCGGGTGAGACCTCTGAGAAGAGGGTGTGGTTGGGAAGATACCCAGGATGTGCTTCTTTGACCCAGTGAATCTGCATTTCCCTCCCCCGGACAGTGTCTGAGCCCCTCGTACCTGCCCCTGCGATGTATGGCTGGAGGCTGCGGGCGGCTGCTCCGGGGGCCTGAGAGCTGCTCCCTGGGCTGTGCTCAGGCAACCCAGTGCACCCTGTGCCTGCAGCGCCCCCACTGTGGCTGGTGCGCCTGGGGGGGCCAGGATGGAAGTGGCCGCTGCCTGGAGGGTGGACTCAGCGGCCCCCGTGATGGTGAGAAGGGCTCGGAGGTGGGGTGAGGGGCTGGCTCACGGCATGGAGAGGAGCTGGGGGCTGTCTCAGAGGTGGGGCTCGGGAAGTAGGAGCAGGGGCCTGGGTCAGTGGGTGGTGCAGAGACCCCCAGTGAAGCCCTGTGTCTTGTGCCAGGGCTGACGTGTGGGCGTCCTGGCACCTCCTGGGCCTTCCTGTCCTGCCCCCCTGAGGACGAGTGTGTGAACGGGCACCATGACTGCAACGAGACACAGAACTGCCACGACCAGCCCCACGGTTACGAGTGCAGCTGCAAGACAGGCTACACCATGGACAAGTGAGGCTGCACCCAGACTGGGGCCTGGGTGGGCCGAGGGAGAGGGACCAGACAGACAGAGGTGGGAGTGTCTGGGGGGAGCAGTAAAGGATGAGGCATGGACCAGAGTAGGACAGAAGGAAACATAGTCCAAGGCGTGATGGTGGTGGGGTTGACTGAGGGGGCATGTGGCTGGAGGGCTAGGTCGTGGAGCCGCAAGGTTGTGAGTTTGAGGGGGCACCCCCTGGAAGAGGGGGCTGGGGGCTGGCTCCTGCAGTGGGGAAGGTGCTGGAGCGGAGCAAGAAGAGGATGGTGTGTGGTGGGCTTGCCCACTGCCCTGCCTTGACCCGCTCCCCACCCCCGCAGCACCACAGGGCTGTGCCGCCCGGTGTGCGCCCAGGGCTGCGTGAACGGCTCGTGCGTGGAGCCCGACCACTGCCGCTGCCACTTTGGCTTCGTCGGACGCAACTGCTCCACGGAGTGTCGCTGCAACCGCCACAGCGAGTGTGCGGGCGTGGGGGCCCGCGACCATTGCCTGCTCTGCCGCAACCACACCAAGGTGGCCACCTGGGCCTCAGACCGTGACCCCGGGTCCCAGCCCTTCCTTGCCTTCAGCCCATGTTCAGGCATCTTGAGCCTCGTTCAAGTTCCAATAAACCATGCACTGGGTGGGTGGAGATGGCATGATCCTGTCCCAGAGAAGTGTGAGAAGGCTTTGGGGACCCTGTCTGGGTTTGATTCACAGAGGGGCTGCCGTGAAATAGTGGACAGAGAGGGTGGTCATGTGGAGGAGGATTTGGGATAGTTTAGGGAAGGGCTTTCTGAGCCAATAACTTGGGCTGTAAGGGAATGAACCCTCCATCACTGAAGGTGTGCAAGCGAAGGCAGAGGGGTAAATCACAGATAGGCTGGGATTGCCCAAGCCAAGTGCCGAGCCTGCTACCCTTTTGTGGGGCTCTCAGAACCTGTGACCTCCCACTCCTGTGCCCCCCACCCCATGATTCTCCAGCCCCTCTGACTGCCTTGTCCCCTGTTTCCAGGGCAGCCACTGTGAACAGTGTCTCCCACTGTTTGTGGGTTCCGCCGTTGGGGGCGGGACCTGCCGGCCCTGTGACACCTTCTGTCGAGGCAACAGCCACGTCTGTGTCTCCAGGAAGGAGCTTGAAATGGCGAGGAGGGAGCCAGAGAAGTACTCGCTGGATCCGGAGGAGGTGACAGGGTCTGGGGTCTTGAACTCTGGGTCTGAGGGAGCAGGGGGCTGGTCTCTGCCTTTTCGTGATCGTCCCGTCCTTCCCTGGCCAGATTGGAAACTGGGTGACAGAGGGTCCTAGTGAAGACGAGGCTGTGTGTGTCAACTGCCAGAATAACAGCTACGGGGACAAATGTGAGAGCTGCCTCCATGGCTACTTCCTCCTAGATGGGAAGTGCACCAAGTAAGTGGAAGGGGCCCAGGCCCTTTGCCCTGTTCACCAGGCATAGCTCTGGGAGCCAGACCCGCTCCCCAGCCCTCCACCCCGGGTCAGGAGAAGGTGCAATCCCAGGGAGCCCCCAGGCCAGGGCAAGGGGTTGAGGGAAGGGCTGGATTCAGATGGGGGACCCCAACCTCAGAGGCAGTGCTGAAACGCAGGCTACAGAGCAGCCCCGATGGAGACCGGAGGGCAGAGAGAGGGACGCAAAGGGAAAGGCCTCGAGACGCCTGCCCCATTCTACCTCTTCCTTCTGAATGATCAGTCCAAGCTGGGTTCTGGTCCTGACTCTGCCACTTACTGGCCCTGTGGCCTTGGGTAAAGGGCTGGACCTCTGAGAGCCTGTTTCCTCTTCGGGCCTGGATTGGAGCTCACATGCAGCATCCAGCCAGCGCTCCTGTGGGTCACGAGAGCACTATCACCCCTGTCTGCCTCCCCTCCTCAGATGCCAGTGTAATGGCCATGCAGATACATGTAATGAGCAGGATGGGACAGGCTGCCCGTGTCAGAACAACACAGAGACGGGCACCTGCCAGGGGAGCTCCCCCAGTGACCGCCGAGACTGCTACAAGTACCAGGTGCGGCTGGAGAAACGAGTTATGGGCCAAGCGCCCTGCAGCCCCAGGGGTCAGGGCTGGGAGGAGGCAGCCGGGCCCAGGCAGGACCAACACTGTGGTTTTAAAAGGCAGCTATGCTCACCACTATACCACCAATGCCACACAACACTGTGGTTTTGAATTCTGTAGTCGTGTGGTCAAGGTCAGCCTGATAGTTTTTGAGCCCCAGTCATTGTGGTTTTGTATTTGTTTCTGTTTTTTTTTTTTTTTGACATTGTAGTTTTGAACTCTGTGGTCATGGGATCCAAGTCAGCCTGATAGACTGTTTCTGAGCCCCTGTTGGTTTCAGGCCCTGAGCAGTCATCCTGAGGACCCAGAAATGAGCTTCTTAGGGGGCTCCTTCAGGCTGGTGAGGAGACAGACTCCATTACAGATAGTCACAACTTAAAGCTTACAAGTGGCAGAAAACCCATCTCATAGTAGCTTAAGCAAAAAAGAAAATGTATTGGCTCTCAAAACTGAGGTCTTGAGTCTACCTTCAGGAATGGCTAGATCCAGGTGCTCACACAAAGCCATCAAGAATATATCATTCTCTGCATCCTGACTCTGCTTTTCTCTGTGTTGGCTTCATTCTCAGGCAGGTTTTCCTCCAAGCGGCACTTCCCACCCAATCATCTTGGGCTAATAGGGGATCTCATATCATTACTCATACCTGTATTCAAATTCCCCTTGAGTCTATTTCCCTCTTCTTTGGCCGGGGGGCTCCTGGTTGGCTGCTGTGTTGCAAGCTTACCCCCTACAGAAGGGATATTCTGTGCTCCCTCCTTGGAGTACAGCTCCCACCACCCCACCCACTGGCCTTTTCTCCCTAGTTCAAGGGGGAGAGAAAATCTCTTGCTTCCCACCCACTCATGGAAACATCGTATCTGCAAAGATGCAGCTCTAACCAAAACGGCAGCAGAGCTTCACAGGCCTTATTGACTCCCGACACTTCCATCCTTGATCAGAATTATGCCTCTCTTGATGCATAATCAAAGGTCTGTTGGCCTTTGCAAAAAAAAAAAAAAAAAAGCCCAGAGAGTAATTCAGCCCTTCTCCTCCGGCAGCTCTGAGGCAGCTCTGAAGCAGCGGTTTCTGCAGGTTCTGATGGTAGCAGCAGTGGAAGCTAGTATGTGGGGAGTGCCTGCCACCGAGCCGGCACTGTGCCGTGGGGACAGCACGGATGTGGAAGGCTTGTCAGGGCTCTGCTGGGGCCTTGGTCAGGCGTAGACGTAAGGGGAAAACATTCTGGGTGAGAGTCTGTCCTGTCCCAGGTCAGACAGCCAGTTGGGTTTGGAGCCCGCACTGACTGGTCTGACCCTAGAACCTGAGTGGTTTTCGCTGGGCCTCGGGAATCGGAAGGCTGTGATCCATCCACTCGCTCAGCACTCACTGACTGAGCGCCTGCTCTGTGGCAGGCGCTGGGCAAAGCGCTGGAACACAGTAGGGAACAAAACAGGCCAAATGTACATTCTCAGGGAATTTACTTTCTCGTGGAGGAGTCCAGCAGCAAACAAGTGAATAAGTCAGATACACAGTGTGGTAGTGATGAGCAGTAAGGAGGGGAATTAAGCAGAAAGAAGGGCTAGGAAGTGCTGGGGAGTGAAAATAGTGGATACTGTGGGCAAGGAAGGTCACAGTGAGAAGGTGATGCTTGAGGAAGAGCCTGATGGAAGTGAGGATGGCAGACAAGCAGAAAGTGAGGGAGGGATGGAAGGGTGGGGGCAGGAGGGGGAAGGCAAGGGCATGTGGAGAGTGAGCCAGGTTGAAGGCCAGCCAGTGCAAAGGCCCTGAGGTAGGATGTATCTTAATACAGCCCAGAAATAGTGAGGCTGGCCCACCCTGTGCTGTGCCTGTGATTTCAGCAGTCTGTGAACTGGCCATGTTTACTGCCTGTGTACAGAGGAAAAATCTGTACAGTTCAGTGAGGTTTAGTCACTAGTTCAAGGCCACACAGCTAGTGAGGAGGTGGAGCCATGTTTCAGCAGAGCTCTTCATTGCTGAGCCTCAGAGTTCCAGAGACCTTGGCATCAGGGTGCTATGGTCATGGGAATGTAGGGTCCTGGCAGCATCCACACTGTGTCAGGGGGGTTCAGGGGTCACAGGAAGTTGCTGGGGCATCAGAGGGACCAGGGCCGTGGCCACTTACCAATAGAGTATATCAGTCCTGCCTGGAGGAGTGCTGGGCATGAGCTCAGCCCTGATGGCTGCCTCTACCCTCCCCTGCCCGCAGTGTGCCAAGTGCCGGGAGTCGTTCCACGGGAGCCCACTAGGCGGGCAGCAGTGCTACCGCCTCATCTCTGTGGAGCAGGAGTGCTGCCTGGACCCCACCTCCCAGACCAACTGCTTCCATGAGCCCAAGCGCCGGGCCCTGGGCCCTGGCCGCACCGTCCTCTTCGGTGTGCAGCCCAAATTCACCAACGTGGACATCCGCCTGACACTGGATGTGACCTTTGGTGCCGTGGACCTCTATGTGTCCACCTCCTACGACACCTTTGTGGTCAACGTGGCCCCCGACACGGGCATCCACACAGTGCACATCCAGCCCACCCCACCCCCACGGCCGCCCCCACCCCCTGCCGATGGCGGGCCCCGGGGGGCCGGGGATCTGGGAGGACTGGGGACTGGGAGTGGACCGGCCACTACAGTGGAGCCACAGGTGCGGGAGGTGTGGCCACGGGGCCTGATCACCTACGTGACGGTGACGGAACCGTCGGTAGTGCTGGTGGTTCGTAGTGTGCGGGACCGTCTGGTCATCACTTACCCACACGAGCACCACGCCCTCAAGTCCAGCCGCTTCTACCTGCTGCTGCTGGGCGTCGGAGACCCCAGTGGGCCCGGCGCCAATGGCTCGGCCGACTCGCAGGGACTGCTCTTCTTCCGGCAGGACCAGGCCCACATCGACCTGTTTGTCTTCTTCTCTGTCTTCTTCTCCTGCTTCTTCCTCTTCCTCTCGCTCTGTGTGCTCCTCTGGAAGGCCAAGCAGGCCCTGGACCAGAGGCAGGAACAGCGCCGACACCTGCGAGAGATGACCAAGATGGCCAGCCGCCCCTTTGCCAAGGTCACTGTCTGCTTCCCACCCGACCTTGCTGCTCCCGTCCCTGCCTGGAAGGCAGCTGGACTCCCGCCGCCCACCTTCCGTCGCTCTGAGCCTTTCATGGCACCCCTGCTGCTGACAGGGGCAGGCGGGCCCTGGGGACCCGTGGGAGGGGGCTGCCGCCCGCCAGCCATCCCTGCCAGCACCGCCAGCCTGCGAGCTGGGCCGATCACCCTTGAGCCCACGGAGGATGGCATGGCTGGGGTGGCCACACTCCTGCTCCAGCTGCCCGGTGGGCCCCATGCGCCCAACGGTGCCTGCCTGGGCTCGGCCCTTGTCACGCTGCGGCACAGGCTGCATGAGTACTGTGGGGGCGGTGGGGGTGCTGGAGGCAGTGGGCACGGGGCTGGTGTAGGCCGGAAGGGACTGCTGAGCCAGGACAACCTCACCAGCATGTCCCTCTGATCCGAAGTCGGTTCTCAGCCACAGCAGCAAAGTGCCCTGACAGGGCCCTGGGCTTGGGGTACATCCACATGAGGGGCCCTAGACACCGTGTCCTCAGAGACCCCTGGTTCCTTTCCCCTGGGGGGTCCCCAGACAGGTCCTTCTTTGCCGTGCATTCAACAATTATTGAGTACCTACTGTGTGCCAGGCACTGGTGAAGGCACCAGGGAAACAGGAACCAAGGCAGACGTGGTTCCCTAATCTTGTGGGACTGATGTGTCTGTAGGGACTGAGGGTAAAGTCAGCTGGGCATCCAAGAAGCTACATGAAGACTGAGAAGGAACTGGCTGTGGGAAGAGCTGTGGGATGTGGGCTCCTGGCAGAGGGAACAAGGTCCCTGAGGTGGGAACAAGGGTCCCTGAGGTGGAAACTGCTCGTTTTAATGGAAAGGTCCAAAAGCTGGTCATTGTGACCCCATCTGAGTGTGGAGAGGAAGTAGGGCTGGGGTCAGGCAGGAGCTAGGTCGCCCAGGGCCCATGGGCCCCAGATAGGGTTTGGGTTTTGTTCTCAGGATAATGGGAGGCCATAGGACAGTTAGTTTTATGAGGGGGGATGACGGGATCCGAAGTTTTTATTTAAGGTGTCACGCAGCTGTGGTGTGGAGAATGGATTGGAAGGGGTGCGAGAAACAGCAAGGGGACAAGACATGCTGAGGGGCCCGATCAGGAGTCCAGGCCAGAGGCAGGATGTGGGCGAAGGAAGTAGGGGTAAAGCAGGTGTCCGGGTGAGGGAGGGAGGAATCCATAATGACACTAACTTTGTGGCCCAAGCTGTGGGTGGATGATGGTGTCGTTTATTAAGATGGACAGACAAGCTTATGGGGAAGATCAGGAGCCTTGTTTTGGACCCAAGGTGCCCTCTGTTGAGCAAGGGGATCTAGACATCTGTTGAGCAAGGCCCAACCAGGGAAACAAACCACTCTGAGCATTTCAGCAGAAGGAACTGAGTGCGTGGGGCTGGCTGCACCGGTGAGGGATGACGCTGCTTAGAGGGAGGACAGCGAGGCAGCCCAGGGGCTCGAGTGAGAGCTGGGAGCTGATGCTGCCACTCTTGGCTGGAGGGACAAAGCTCTGGTGGTATTACCTGAGCCCAGGACTGGGGTCACAGGCTCAGAGGTGGGGGGAAGAGTGAATGCCAAGGTTGGAGATAAAAATGGAGACCCCAATATACAGCTTTCTTCCCAGGCAATGCTGCCTTGAAGATTTCTGGGCTCTCCCCAGGGGCTGCCTCCACCCTAGCCATCACTTTGGACTTCTGAGCCCCTTTCCACCCTGATTCTAGACACCTTGAAGTTAAGACTCTCCCAAGAGTTCATCCCCCAGCTGCTTTTTTGGACCTTGCAGACTGGGTCCTGCCTCTTCCCCTCTGCTGGGGCCACAGTCTAGGACCCACCCCTGTGTGCTGCTGGCTGAGAAAGTGGGGAGTGTTTGAATCAGCAAATAAAGAGTGTGGGGAAGACCACATCCCAGTGCTGTCTACATGCAGAGTCAGGCGTCTTGGCGCTCTGACCCAATACCCATGCTCTGGTTAAAGTCAGGCAAATACCCTTAACTTGGTGGCCCCTCAAAGCCACATGGCCTGCACTCCTCTGCCCCTCCTAGGCCGGCGTCGGGGTGGTGCCACCATAGAAGCTCTTGTTCCCAGAAGGGACAAACCAAGGGGGCATGAGGGCAGTGAGACCTTTAACTCTAACCCCAGATCTCTGTCAGGGAGACGTCAGTTTGTTTCCGGAGGGAAAACAGGCCTGCCTTGATCCTAGGACCAGGTGTGATCCTGGCCTCTGCCGTGATAGGTGTTCAGGTGTGGAGCCTGAAATGGGGCCCTAGCATGGCAAGCTCGCTCTAATTCAAGCCCATTCTCACGGCCCAAACCAAGAGCATCCTGGGAGCCTTTGTCAGCCTGTCCCCCAACGAGCAACAGCCTGAGGCTAGGGGAGATGGGAGCCGGAGATCTCTGTCCACTCGGGGCCTCGATCGTGGGAGTCTTGCTGAAAGTGTTCACTCACGTATCTTTCTGTGCAAACCCGCCTAGAGGCCCCAAGCTGGCCACCTCATCTGGTGTTCAGCCACAGACGTGGTGATGTTTTGAACTGAGGAGCCGTGTGGGTCTCCACTATGGTCTGTGAATATCACAGTATTAATGTTTTCAGACTTTCTGGGCAGTTGGGGATTTTCAGGGATTTATCTGCACACATGTAAGTTTTGCCTTTATGAGCTGATGGTAGCACCTAACCTCCAAGGTGTGACTGTGGACTTGTACTTACTGAGTACCAGTGCTGGACAGTTTGCATGGCTTGTTACTGCATTTGATCTTTCCAATGGCCGTGTGAGGCAAGTACCATGTAGCCCCATTTTATAGGTGAGAAAACATTAAATAGATTTTATGTAGCTGTTAAGTGATAGCTGTCATTTGAACCCAGACTTCCCGACTCTCAGATCCAGGTGCCCGGCCACCAGGCTCTCCTGCCTCTCGAGGAAGGAGGCCACAGGCCCACGTAGCTGATGTAGCCGAAAGCAGGCCCAGCACTGAGTGGGCTCTAGGGGCAGGGTGTTCAAAGGGGCCAATTCCCGCTGGGGGGGTGGGGGGAGGTGGAATTTCCCACCTGGGGAGCCAGCCAGCCGTGGAACACCCTGGGTGACCAGGAGGGAGCGGAGCTGGTTCTTCAGGATTCGTCCTTGTGCTCGAACCCTGCAGTGAGGTCTCTTGTGGCCGGCACCCTGAGGCTTTTTCTTCCCAAGGAGAGCATTTGCGCCATGATGGACCCTTTGGGATGCAGGGCCACCCCTTCTGCAGCTCTCGTCACTGTCATGCAGGTGTTTGTGTACAAATGCCCCAGACCATATGTTCCTCCTCCCTCCGCGTCGGCCCCTCAGCTGTCACCTCACCCTGGTGTCCACACACCTGAAGATGAGAGGCTCATGGAGTGTGAGAGGAGGCCTGGGTTTGAGCCTGTGTGGGGCCACCAACACCCTAAGGATTGGCAGCACTCAGAAAAAAAGGGGAAATACTTTCAAGCACACTCCAGGCACTGTGCTGGGTGCTTGGCATGAGTTTTAGTCTCCCCAGCATCCCTGCTAGGAGGTAAGGTTTGTTCCCTCATTTTGCAGCTGCAGAAGCTAAGTCCCTTGCCTAAGAGCTCGGGACTGAATTACAGTCAAGTCCAGATTCTGACATCAGTCTGTCTGCTTTCCACCGCCCCTCCCCATTACCTCTAAAATCACTTCCCTTTGCTAAGCCAGTGTCTCATCTGTGATGACTTATTTTTTTAAAGATTTCATTTGTTTATTTTTATAGAGAGGGGAAGGGAAGGAGAAAGAGAGGGAGAGAAACATCAGTGTGCGGTTGCCTCTCACATGTCCCCTATTGGGACTTGGCCCGCAACCCAGGCATGTGTCCTGACTGGAAACTGAACAAGCAACCCTTTGGTTCACACGCCGGCACTCAGTCCACTGAGCCACACCAGCAGGGACTGTGATTGCTTGTTATCCCCACCTGCGATGGGCCCACACTGTCCGAGGTGCGGGGGATACAACTGAACAAAGTGCCTGTCTTTGTGGAACTGACCAGCAGCGGGGGGCCCGATGATACATCAGTGAATGATGGGGTGTGCTGGAAGGTGACCAGGAGAACGAGGCGGTGAAGGGGGGTGACAAGGTGGTAAGGGAAGGCCTCTCTCATAAGAGGACATGTAAGCAGAAGTGAAGGAGTGAGCCACAGGGGCATCTGAGGGAAGAAAATTCCACGTTGAGGGAATAGCCAGTGCCAAGGCCCTGAGGTGGGAGTATGCCTGGCATTTTAGAGAAACGACACAGATGTGTGTGGTCAGAAGGGAGAGAATAAAGAGGAGACGAGGTTACTGAGGCAGCAAGAGGCCAATCACAGGTCGTTGGGCCAGGTGAGGACTCCGGTTTTCACCAGAGGAGGAGCCACGAGAGGGTTCTGAGCACAGAAGGGATGTGATCACAGGGCTCCTCTGTGGGGAAGAGAATAGGGTTGGGGGTGGGTTCGGGAGCCTGGCAAGGAGCCACTGGCTTCAGCTAATTCAGGCTGAAGAGGAGGGTGAGCGGAACAAGATGGGGTGGAGGAGTGGGGAGAACTGAGGTTCTGGGTATATTCTGGAAGTAGAAGTGACTGAAGTTGTTGACAGATTGGGTGCTGCAGGGCTAGGGACAAAGTGACCGAGTACCTGGAAGGCCGGGGCTTGCTCCTTCCCAGGCTGTGGGAGAGCAGGTTTCGGAGGGGAACCAGGAGTTAGGGTTTGGACACGTTAAGTTCGAGATGCCTGTTGGATATTCCAGGTGAAGATGTCATTCAGTGATTGGATCCACAAGTAGAGAATAATAACAACAAGTAATATTAATATTAGAATAGTCACAATGTTGTGCTATATATAAAACAATAATAGTGGCGGTTTAGGAAATGCTCTCTTTGGCCTTCCCACCCGTTCCGTCGTTTGCTCTCCAGTGGCCACGTCACATGTTGGGGGGCATCCTCAGAGGAGGGAAGGGGCTCATCATTCACTAAGATGGCACAGTAGCGGCGAGAGTCTAAATTCGATCCCAGGTCTGTCTAATTTCAAGACCAGGATTTTTTTTCTTAAAAGTTATTTTAAAAATCATCACCCAAGGATATGTTCCTGTTGATTTTAGAGAGAGTGGAAGTGAGGGAGGGGAAAACATTGATGAGAGAAACATCAATTGATTGCCTCCTGTACTTGCCCTGACCGGGGACTGAACCTGCAACCTTTCGGTGTGTGGGGTGATGTCCTAATCTAACCAACTGAGCCACCCGGCCAGGGTGAAACCAGAACATTTTCTAATCCGTAGCTGCTTTTGAGATACATAGTGACTTCCTACTCCAGAAAGCCTTCAACCTGACAGTTCTCTGCTTTGGAAACAAAGGCCCTCTACCTGTTAGAACTTGAGTGCCTGGAGTTGACCAAGATGCCCTTTCTGGTTTTGCTTAGTTTCAGAATCCAGGCAGAGCTCCAGATAGGCAGCTAAGGGGTGGATGGTCTGACCTTGTTAGTGAGGACACCTTGGGCTCCAGAGGAAGACTTGCCAGTGTCCTCCACAGCAGGTGGAGGTCTAAGATCCGACTCCAGACTCCTCCTTCCACACCGAGGCACCTTCCCTGTGTCCCCACCTTCCACACCAAACCTCTTTCTCCACCCAGATTCCTTCTCTGAGACAAACGATGTAGGCGGAGTTGGTTTTCAGGTTTTTATTGTGGGTGTATTTCTGGTGGCGGGATAGGGCGGAGGGGCAGGCCCTCCCAGGACGGGGTAGAGGAGGCCAGGCATGGCCGAGGGGAAAGGAGGCTGGGGGGCGCTTTACTCTCGGATCTTCAGTTCCCGTGCCATCTGGCAGAGGGCACAGGGCAAACAAAAGGTGAGGGCCGCCCAGTCGTGCCCGACAGAACCCTAGAGGGTGGGAGAGAGAGGTTAGGAGCCCTGCCTTGGGTCCCGGGCGACCCGTCTGCAGACCCCTACCCCCGGTCCCAACCCCGCGCGCACCTGGATGCGGTAGCGCTCGCGCATGCCCGTGCGCAAGGAGTGCAGGCCTCCAGGCAGGTAGGGCGCGCAGCAGCACTCGCCGAAGTCGTCGGAGATGCGGCAGGCGAGGCACAGAGGGGCGAAAGTGCCACACAGACCTGGGACAAGTGCGGGGAGATCAGGGCGGGGCCCACCGGGCCTTAGCCTCTGGGAGGGCAAGGCTGAGGGTTCCCCGGAGCCAAGTTGAGGGTCCCAGAAGGAATTGAGTGTCAGAGGGAAGTGAAGGTCCCAGAGGAAATTGCGGGGAGAGGTTAGTGGTTGAGAAATAGGGTGTGAAGGGTGGGTGGGTGGGGGTGTGCAGTTGAAGTTGCGAAGGGAAGCTGGAAGGTGTGAGGTTAGGATCCTAGGGAGCGTCGGGGGTCCGAGGAAGGCGTAAGGGTTAGAGTGGGGACTCAGGGTCCGCGGAGAGGACCAGAGAGTGGGATTGGCGGGGCGTCGGAGGGGTTGGCGGTGACGTCTCCTCCCTCCGGCTCTCCCCTGGGCCTGGAGGACAGGCGGGCACTCACAGACGGGCATGTCGTTGCAGCAGTCCGTGAGGCCGGTGTGCCAGTCACTGAGCTGGGTCTGGTAGCAGCTGCTGGCGCACTGGGGCTGACTGGTCACTGGGTAGGACATGGCTGCGGAGGTGGGAGACGGGGGTCAGCAGGCGGCCTTGCAGCGCCTCCTGGGACCCCGCACTTCTGCCGCCCCTCCCTCTGCCGGGCAGTCTGGGCGGGGCCACCAGGCCGCCCACTGAGGGGTCACCACTGCGCCCCCTTCCCTTCGACCACATCTGGGCATCGACACCCCAGTCTGTCCCATTGCTGCTGCCTCCTGTACATCTGGTTGAGCTGGGGGTGGGGCTCCTGCAAGTCTGGGAAAGGGGGTGCGCCACATGTGGGTGGCCGGGCTGACAGTGCCTCCTCCACGTCGGGGCCTGGGGTGCTGGGTTCCCACGTTTCAGGGACCTCTGGGGTACAAGCAGGCGCCGGTTGTCTTCGAAGCCAGGGTGCCCAGGGGAGGGAAGTGGCCAGGTTCCAGGGACTGGAAGGGTTGCCGGTCCGTTGAGTGATCCCACCTTTGCCTTTCACGTTGTCGTGCATCTCAAACTGCATCTTGCTGGCCCTGAGGAGGTGGTGTTGGGGACGGCAGAAGTGGCGGCGGTGACAGCAGCGGAGTCTGTCCAAGGGACACTGGATACTGAGGGAGGGGAGGCCAAGGGGCAGGGGCACTAGGGGCTGGGTTCCCAGGGGAAGGTTGCTGGGGAGAAAGAGGCTACTTCAGCCTGCTGGCTAGAAGACACGTGGAATTGGGATGGATGGGGTGGGGCGAGAAACTCGCCCATCTCTGTACAGCTGCCCGACAGACCCCAGAGGACCCTCCTCATTCCAGAGGCAGAGCTAGAGAGAGAAACCAAGAGACAGACAGGCCAGGTGGGGAGAGATCAGAGCCAGGTGCCTGGAGAGATGCCATCAGCAATGCTCACGCCTGCCCAGCACTTCGACCTCTCTGCAAGCCCATTTCGCAGATGGAACACTGAGGCTCAGAGAGGTGAAGAGAAATGCCCCACATCCAATGACCTAGGCCAAGGGGGTGAGTAGAGGGGGTCCTTGCCCTCAGGACTTCCGGATTCAACCCAGCAATCCTCAGGTTGAGAAGGGTGCACTGGGAGCATTGAGAAAGAAAGAGAGGGATGTCCAGAGAGAGTGGGAGAGCCGCAAGGAGACAGAAGTGCGGTGGGAGAACAACAGAGCAGAGGCCTGGCCTCAGAGCAGAGGGGTGTGGGGGTGCTCCTACCTGCAGGCCGGAGACGGTGATGATGGAGACAGAGGTGTGGGTGACACCGACACTGAGTTCTCAGTCTTGGGCCAGGAGCTGCTTATATCCAGCAGGCCACATGGCCCTGGGTGGGGCTCTGACACAGGTGCCCAGGGAGCCAAGCCTGTCAGGCTGAACCTCTTCCCCTCACTGGAACTTCCCCTCCCTCCCTTTCCACCCCCACCCCCAACTTCCCCCTCCTCCTGTACCTCAGATGACCAGGCAGTTGTCAGGGAGGGGGTCCAGGGGTGAGGAGCTAGGAGTGGGGACAGAAAGGGGAGTGGGCAGAGTGCTGAGACGGGAAGGGGGCAGAGCAAAGGCACAGGGGCACAGTTGATTTCAGAGACCAAAAGAGAGGCAGAGACCGAGAGACGGGGAAGGAATGGGAGACACAGAGATGGAAGGGGAGGTCAAGATCAGAGAAAGAGAGAGAGGAGATTCGGAAAGACGGAGGGAGATGAGAACACATAGAGGGATGGAGAAATAGATGCCCAGACAGAGAGGCACAAAGATCCGGGGAGAAGTAACAAGAAGGGGGAGACAGATTCAGAGAAGAGACATGGGAAGGTGCAGGGGGAGGTTGGTGGAGGCAACGGACAATGCTGGACTTAGAAGGCAGGGAGAGGGGAGAAAAGAAAGACCTGCAGTGCTAGAGAGAGTGTGCAGTGTGGGCTTCCTTTGAGGGTTTCTCCTCCATTTTCCTTAGTGAGGTCCCCACTTCCCTGGGAGAGGGGGCAATGTCCTTCCATTGAGGGCACTGAAGGGGGGGGGCAGTGTGTTTTGGCCCTGATTCATACCGGAACCAAAATAAACAAACACATCTCACCCCACCTCTAAATTGGGAAGGGAGGAGGCTGGGAACTGAGAAGCCTGGTTCCTGAAGGAGGTGGCTGTGGCCCAGGCCTCCTGGGTCTGAGGGAGGAGGGGCCTGGGGGCTCATCTCTGATCCCGAATAGAGGAGGGAGAGCAGGCTCGGATTCCCGGGTCTCAGGCAGAAGGGGCTGGGGTCCAGATTCTTGGGTTAGGCCAGGCTGTCTTCCTGAGTAGGGTAGGAGTCCTGGGATTCCAGACCTTTTGGGTCTCTGAGGGATGAAGAGATGGGGGCCTGGATGCCTGAGTCACCAACGTCTCCCCCCAACAGGCCTGGCAGGGTTGGAGGTGACTCAGTGAGGGAAGCAGCATTAGAGCCGGGTGGGGTTCCCAGTACGTGTCACCCCAAAAATGTAGGAGGCACTGGAAAATCGGGGTGTCACCTGTAGAGAAGGTGGTGTCGTCACCGCACTGGATATGGGGTTATGGCAGGTGGATTACCCTGTTTACCTGGGATCTCAGCTTTCCCTCAACCCCCTGGTTCAACACATCAGGTCCCAAGCCTCGGTGTCCTGGCACCACCCAGATGGCTTGCTGTCGTTGTCCCAGACTCGTGGGCAGCACTCGGCATCTTGCCTGCATGTGCCCATCACTCAGTCCGGGAACCTGAGTGTCTGTGGGACATCTCTCCATTTCTGTCCCAGTGTCCCTGTGCCCCATCTCTGCATCTTTGTCTCCAGCTCTGACTCGCCTCTTTTTTTCCTCATCTCCACCAATCCATTTCCAGATTTCTTTGGCTCTCTTTCTCCCATCTCTGAGTCTCTCTCTTCCCATGCAATGTGTCTCTTGCCCATCTCCTGTGGCCTCTGCCTCCTGTCTTGGCAACTCTCACCACCTTTAGGCCTGCTCCGTGGAGACAGCCACAGGGCCCCATCCCCTAGCTCTCCAGACCACGGCGTGCAGGTGACTCAGGGGTAGTCATCGCTGAGGACCCTAGGGCTCCTGGTATGACAACGCGAGCTGTCCTCCTGTTTCCTCTCCCCACTCTTACACAGCCTGGAGACTGCAATTAGATACAGCAGCTCATGTAGATGAGGAAATCGGGACTGGGAAAGCTGTGAGGTGGCATGTTTAGGGGTGAGGAGGAGGGTGGAGGCCAGGAAGAGGAGAGGCCTGGGGGCCGAGGAGTGACCATGGCAGAGTCCCCAGGCATCTGGCATCCTCCCCCTCAAATAGGACTGCCAGATAAAATACAGGACACCCAGTTAAATTTAAATTTCAGATAAACAGCAAATGTTTTTTTTTTTAGTATAAGTATGTCCCGTGCAATATTTGTGATATACTAAAGAAGTATTTGTTGTTTATCTGAAATTTAAATTTAACTGGGTGTCCTGTATTTTATTTACCAAACCTGGAGCCCTACCTTTAAAGACAGAGAAATCCAAGTACCTTGGCCCCCTCTTTTCCCAGAACCCAGGATTCCGGGTCCCCAGCCCTCCCTCCTGCAGGACCAGAGAGCCCAGGTCCCAGTCTTCCTCCTCCTCTCCCCTAGAATCCATGAATAGGACACCCACCCCCACTCTCTCAGAACCCAGGAATCCAGGCTCCCTTTCTACCCAGAATCTAGGAGTCCAGGCCAGGTCTGGGTCAAGTTGCCCAACATGGGTTTCATAAGGCGGGTGGTGCCATCATGACCCTGGTGGAACCGGTAGGGCTGAGCGGACAAGTGAGGTGGCCCCCTTTCCATCCTAAATCTGCTGCTTCCTTGCGGGCCAGCCCAGCGAGGCTGGGAGCAGAACAGGGAGCTCTGGGTGGGTCTCCATGTCCAGGTTTTGGTGTGTCGTATCTCTCTGTGTGTGTGTGCTTCTCTGGGTGCTGTGTGTCTGTGTGGGGATTGTCTTGATGTGTGTCACTTTGCATGTCCCTGTGTTCTGATGTGTGACATGTGAAGGGGTCTTTCCTATTTGTGTATCTCTATTGGCCTCCTGTTATTCTACCCACTATGTGTGTGTTTGGGTGTGGTCTCAGCTGTCAAGTTTCTGTAATTCTGACTGGATTAAAGCAGGAATTATTTATCACAAGTTATTTATTATTTATTGTGTGGTGGACCCAAAACCTGAGTTTAAATCCTGATGGCCTCTCACTGGCTGTGGAACCTTGAGCAAATAACTAAACTTTCCTGGACCTCAATTTTTCCATCTGCAAAATGGGTTGTTGCGAAGAGAGTTGTTTAGAGGATTAAGAGAGTTACTTCATGTAAAGTACCTACACTTGTGCCTGGCACATAGGAAATATATTGTTTACGGTGATGCTGCTGCTGCTGATGATGACGATGACGATGACAACGATGATGATCTGTTCTAGTTGCTGGGGATGCAATGGTAAATGAAGCCAAGTCTTTGCCCATGGTCCCAGTAGGGATTGGCTGGATGCCTATCAGTGGCTGGGCATGTAACTGCATAACGGGGGTATCTGTTTTGCATAAGGTGTAGGATATTCCTGGCTGTGTTGTCAGTGCAGTGATTTGTTGTGTGCCTATGTCTGTTTATAGGTGACTGCATGTGCTGTGCGTGTGATTCTATGATTGTGTGGGTGTAAATGCAAGATTGCCTCAAGCACATGTTGTAAGGACACATTTGATGTATTCTCTCATTTCTGACTCTGAGGTGCTGGGAACGTGTCTGTATCTGGGGCCTTGAGAACCCCTTTCTCAGCTGCTCCTTTCCATGCCCTACAGGTGGCACTGGGAGGTTGACTCCTTCCAAACTGAGCCTCAGTTTCTCCCCAATGCAGGTGGTGGGCTGAATGGCTTTGGGAGAAACACCACGGTGAAAGAGATGGTGGGAAGAGATAGGTGAGACTAGGAAGAGGCTGAGAAACGAAACATGATGGGAAGCACAGGACAATGTGGATGTTTGTCCAACCACTCCATTAGCTTTGGCTGAGCCCCCGCAATGGCTGAGCCAGGACCTCTGGCAGGCATTGGTTCCAGGTCTGGGGGAAAATAGAAAGAACTACAGTGAAGATCCTCCAGCAATGTCGTTGCTGCCCCAGGGTGGCTCAACTGTCTCCAGGAGGGACTCAGCGACAGTTCCAAGTGACGGAGAAGACTCAGCAGTGGACAGGGACAGAGAGGGCTCTGCCCCTCCCCAGTCCTTCCTGAGGTCTGATCTGTCCAGATCAAAGAGGCTGTGGGGGAAAGGCTCCTCCCAGGCCCAGGGCACCTCCATGAATCATTTTCTTATCATCTCCTAATAGGATAATGACACAGCTGCTCTCTCTAATCATTATTTTTGACCCCAACCAGGCCAAACTCCCACAGCATGCTATGTGGGAGTCAGGAAATACCCAGGAGTCCCCATCCTCGGTCTTCCCTTCCCCAGAACTGCACCCGCCCCGCCCCATGCAGTGTCCTGGCTTTCAGCTCCTCCCCTTTTTTGCTTTTCTTTTTGCCCTTCTCTTTTCCCCTTGCCCGTCCTTTCTTCTCTCCCTGGGACTGTTTTATCTCTTTGTTCATCACTATCTGTGTTTTATGTCTCTCCTGCCTCTTTACATCTTGATTCTCGGTCCCTGGGTGTCAATTTTCTCACTTGTAAAATAGGGATTATAATAATAATCCAATCTCTTAAAGAGGTTATGAGGAAGACATGAGATAATTATGTAAAATGCTTAGCACAGACCTGGGCCACAGTAAACTCCATACGAGAGAGCTCTATTATTATTTTCAATATTTAATTTCTCCATTGGTATTTATGCTTTGCTCTTGGTCTCCACGTGAGTTTCAAGTCTCCCACTGTTTCTTTTGCAGACAGCACCCTGCCCCTGGCTTCCTTTTAGGGAGGGGGAGAGGGTACTCTGAGGCCAGAGCTTCTCCTAAGCTTCTCCCTTGTCATCTCTAGTCAAGCTCTACTAGAGTTCCTTAGAAGCCAGAAGTCTTGCCTAGGGGCAAAGCCAGGCTCCAACCCCATAAATAGCCACATAAAATACTAAACTTCAAATCTGTCATCCCTGGGCAGGCCAGTGACTCTTGGGACCCAGGAGTCCCGGTCCCTAGACCCCAGCCTTTCAAGTCCCCAGTTCCCTCCTCCCTTAAGATCCAGGAGTCCAAGAGCTCAGCCTCCTCCTCCTTCAGTCAGCTCCAGAAGTCTAGGCCCCCGGTTACTCCTCCTACGAGTCCTCAGTCCCCTCCTCCCTCGGGCCCCTGGCCTCCTCCTTCAGGACCAAGGAGTCAGGGGGCTCAAATCCCCATCCTTCCTTAGGACCCAAGGTCAGGCCAGCAACAGCCCAACAAAGTGCAACCGAAGCCACAGGGACTGCTCCTCCTCAGTCGAACACGCTCTCATCTACTTCCTCCTCCGGAGTCTAGCTTTGATAAGCTACCCTTGACGTCAGTCACTATCATTCAGTCAATAAACACTTTGTTTCCTACTAGCCTGGGCCACTCAGGGTGCCTTGCTTAGTAGGCGGGGCCCTTGCCCTAAATCGGAGAGAGATAGGCTCTCGAAGACGCCAGTCCCCGCCCATTCCTTCAGTCCGCCAATAGGCGGGAATCTGGGGGGTGGGAATCCCGGTGGGCTCGGCGGAAGCTGGAATCCCCCGGCGAGCGAAAAGGCTAATGCCGGTGTGGTCGGGTAAGACCTTTCCATCACGCCCAGTATTGGGATTCTTGACAAAGCTCGGATGGGAAACGGTGGGTTTGGTGAGGCTTGAGGCGGACCAGGGAGCTTAGCCGGGCTACCGCCCGTCTTGTTTTGTTGGAGAAACCGAATCCGGAATGCACACTCTCAGATAGTCATTCGTTCATTTCATTCCTCCCACCCAAAACCTGATTCTTGTTTGCATCTACCTGCCCTGCCCACATTAATTCCCTCACTGGTTTCCTCGTATAACCCCTCACACTCACTTATTCACACCTTCATCCACCCATTACTTATACATTTCCTGAGGCTTCCGGTGTGCCGGGATGAGTCAGGCCTGGGTCAGATGGGAGGATAGCCACACTCATTGATAGGCATGGGTGTGCAGAGGCAGGGGAGTCTGGAAGAGTCGTTTTTTGGGTTTGGTGGGTCAGGGAAGTGTTTCTAGAGAAGGAGCCATTGGAGCAAAAGGGGATGACGAGGCCATCCCGGAGATGGGGACAGGAAAGAAGAGCATGTTGGTGATGATGGCTGTTTGGGCAGAGACGAATAAGGGGTCCTATGAGCTGGACAAGGGGAAACTGTCATTCACGCCAGTGGGTCTGGATCTTCAGGGAGAGTTCTGGGCTATGGCTCCCTCCCCCATCACAGGACAGGACTCAAGTCACTGGTTGGGTGAATGAGGGCCTCTGAGGTGAGGGTCCTCTTCTCCCCTTCCCTTGAGGAAACTGCTTTCTCATGCTTCTCATCTTTCGTCTCCCCCTCTCTTCCTTCCCTGGCAGTATAAAACATGTTCCATCTTTTCTAAACACACACACAAACATTGCATCAAGTTCTGTTGAATTAGCTTTCATCCCTTTTACAGCTAAAGACTTGTGGTACCCACCTGCTGAATCCATTACCTTCCACTCCCGCCTTAATCCTCCACATCAGGCTGCCCACCTCCTATGACCCTGCAGGGGCTCTGTACAAGGTCACGGAGGACCCACCCACTCATTGCTGAGCCCTGATGATAACATTTGGGTTCTCATCTGACATAGGTCACTCCCTCCCGCCTAACATTCATTGCCTTTGCTCCACGTTCTCTTCTTTCCTGATCTTCTTGTCTCTGCAGCTACTCCTTAGAACCTTCCCCAGTTCAACTTTCACTGCCCGCTCTTTACTGGGGAGCCATGGTCCTCAGAGCTCTCTGTGTCTGTCCTAGCCCTTTGCTCATCCCACCTGCCCCCTCTTCCTAGAAAGGTTTTTCTAGTCCCTCTGCTCCAGTCAGCACCCAGTGAGCACCCAGCCCACTCCTGCCCTCCTGCATGTCCCCCAGGATGTCTCACTAAGACAGTTGTGCAGTCTTTCCATGTGCACCCCCACCCCCAACCTTCACACACACACACACCTGAGCTTCCTCCCAGTAAAGAGATAGCCTCACTGTCTACCTATTGCTCTGGCTAGACTTGAGTGTCATTGTCCCCTTACTCTCCTGTCACCTCTGCTCTACCCTTAAGTCCTATTCATTCAACCTAAGTTACAGCTCTGGGTTCTGCTCCACCCCTACTCCCACTCCCTACCCTCTGCCCCTGCTCAGGCCTTGTTTCCCTGGCTCCATCCTTGCCCTTTTCAGCCTGTCCCTCAGTGTCCCAGCAGGCTCTTCAGTGCTGCCAGTCCCATCCCTGCTCAAAGCCCATCTGTGGCTCTCACTGCCTGTCAGTTATAATCCAAATTGCAATCCAGGCCCTTCAGGATTTGCTCTTGTTGACCACTCCGGACCCCTCAGGCCACTCCCCACTTTGCACCTGAACTTCTGGCCATGCCAGAGGCCTTGACCACGGGCCACTGGCTCCAACCACCTTGCATGTTTCTTCTGCTTATCCTTTAAAGTCAAGCTTGGATCACCTCCTCTGTGAAGCCCTCCCTGACTACTATAGGTGTAGCCCTTGTAGGAGCTGTGTCTGCATCAATCTCACATCCTCCTTGAGTCCCTTGAGGTCAGACCCTGGATTGAAACCATCCCTGCTTCAAACCCAGGGCTTGTAAAAGGGTGAGGAAAGCCTTTGTTGAGGGACTGAGTGGCACAGTTGGGCAGAGCTGGGGCCTCCAGAATTTTGGGTGAATAGTTTGTTTCTGGTGTCCTGTTCGCTTGCTCCAGTTATCTAGGGGATTTGGGTTTCCTTCTGGTGGGTGCTGGGGTTGGGTTGATAAAGGGGAGTAGTTGGGAACCTGGAGTCCTCTGATGCTCTACCTGCATTAAGTCTGTGGGGAAGTCTGTGTGTTTTAGGGAGTCCAGTCCCTCTGCACCCAAGAATCCAGGGCCACAGGCCCTTTCTTCTCCAGGACTCCAGGTTGGGCCCCTAGCCTTCAACCCTCCAGTCCCAGGTTTCTCATTCCCAGCAGCTGAGTGCGATGCTGCCCTGTGAGGGACAAACCTGCCCCATCCCCGTTTGCAAGAGGCCAAACTAATTAAATACTTTTATTTACAAACAAAAGCAAACTGAGGGCAAGCGGGGTCAGGCCCCACCCCTGCGGCCGTTGCAGTAGCAGTAGAAGGCAATGGTGGAGTGCAGGTCCAGAGGTCTCAGACTGGTTCCCCCCTATCCCCCAGTCCAGGGTCTCACCTCCCAGCCTCCCCCTTATCATCCCCAACTTAAGGCACAGCTGGCTGTCTCCCCCAGCCCAGGTAGGGAGGGGCCAGGGGCTCTCTGCAGGGGTCCCCTCCCTCCTCCCGTCCTCTTGAAGCATATTCATAATACACTATGAGGCCGATGCAGATGGAAACAGGAGGCCTTTAGTGTCGATGCCCCTCACCCCCAACCCCCACATACCGGGTGGCCTGGCTCTGACCTGAGGCTCAGACCCCCGCGGTGGTGCCAGGCGGAGTGAGGATCTGGCGGATACGCTCCACACACAGTGCGGCCGCCTGGCGCGTCTCCCGGCATAGGGACCCTAGGCTCAGGAAGCCGTGTGGCAGGTCCTCCACCACGCGCAGTGTCACGGGCTTGCCGAGGCTGCGCAGCCGCCGTGCGAACATGACCGAGTCGTCCAGTATGGGGTCCAGCGCGCACGCCTGCAGGACAGTGGGGGTGAGGCACAGGGAACAAGGGTGGGGGGAACACGTGGACAAAGGGGCAGACAGAAGAGGGAGACGGGGCAGGGGTTGGGGAGTTGTAGAATGAGTTTAACGGGGCTCCCTGTTCTCTGCCTGGCTTTTTCCTTCCCCCAGGACCCACTGTAGCTTCCCTTTCCCTGACTCTCCAAGCCCTGCGGCTGCCCCTTGGTCGCATGGTGCTCAACAAGACTGCAGAAGAAAACGGCAGCCCTGAATCCCTTGTGTTCTCCCATTGCCGGGCATTCCTGGTGGCACACCTCTCCCCTGGGGGACACGCTACCGACCTTTCCCCTTTCCTGGGAGCTTTCTTCCCCAGGTGCATCTGCATCCCACCTACCCCTCTTCGCTGGTCCCTGCCTAGCACTTACCACGATGTGCACAGGTGGCAGGCTCTGCAGCATGCTGTCAGGTGCCAGTAGCGGTGACATGAAGGGGTTCTTGGCAATGGGTGACGAGTACAGGGGCATCCGTGTGGGGCCTTGGCTGGAGCGCCTTGGGTGGAAGCCCCGAGGGAAGGAGGCACCAATGCCCTGACCTCTGTCCTGGGTGCTCAGCTCATCTTGGGCCTCAGTCTCTTCTGGTGTGTCCTCGGGCCGGAATAAGAAGTTGACGTCTGAGGGCGTGGATGGGCCGAGTGTCTCTGCTGACAGTGACAGCTCAGGGGTGCCTGATGTCTCGGAGCTGCCCCTGAGGCTCAGATCATGCAGCTTCAGGTCCTTGAGGGGGTCTGTGCCCTGTGCGTCCCCAGGTTGGGCCAGAGCTGCCTCAGACACGCTGCGCCGAATTGGCTCTGTGAGAGGAGCAAGGTCAGGGGCTAGCTGGGCTGCAGGTCAGCCTGGCTGTGTCGTGGGTGTGTGGGTGGCTGGCAGGGAAGGTCATAGGCGTCTGGAGAAGGAGCTGTGTCCTAGGGCTGTGGAGACCTGGAGTGTTCCCCCCAGACACCTCCTTGGGGACAGGTGGGAGCTCCATGTGCCCAAGCTGCAACTCCAAGGGGCAGGTGGAAGGAGTCTCATGGTCCTGGAGGTGTGTTCTAGTGGAGGGGTGTGTGTGTGTGTGGTGCCTGGGAAAGTTAAGAGCAGGTCACTGTACCTCTGGGAGTCTGTTTCCTCTTTTGCACAAAGGGCATAAAAATAGTCCTTACATCATAGGAAGTGCTGACGATTCAGAGGGATAAGATATTGGATTAGGTCCAACTGTTCTATTACCAGGTCAGGAACCCTGTTCTAGCAGCCTCCTGGCCCAGCCTGAGACCCAGCCATCTTTTTACGGCTATTTGACACACAGGGTATAAGTGGATCAAAGAGGAGTAGGGAGCGGGCCCACAGGGTTTGAAAGGAGACTAAGAAGGGACTGAAAAAGTGTTTGGGGGGCACATTAGATTCCCAGGGGTCCCACACCTGCAGCCACATAGATCTACTCCCAACATGGGCCTTGTGTTCTTCAGTTTTATGTCTTCCTTTTGAGTGACCAGGAAAGCAAGCACCCAACTGATGCTACAGATGTGCTCCGGCCCACGTGGTGTGGCCACCTTGGCCTCAGCTCCACTAATTTTATCAGACCCACACTACTTACCACTAGGGCCAAGATCCTCTATTTTTTTTTCCTCATTTATCTTTATAAACCCATGAAGGCAAATGCAAGATACGAGAATAACTGCATTAAGTCTGTGAGCCGGGGGTCACTGGAACAGAACTGTTGACAAGAGTCACAGCGTACAGCCAGTCAGGGAGGCTGGCATCCCCTAAGAGTACCTACTGTGTGCCAGATATTGTGCTGGGTGCTTGGCATGAACGGGTGTGAGCAGTCCTTATGACAACCTTATGAGGCGGGCACTCTCACTGTGTCCATTGCATAGAGGAGCAAAGCAAGGCTCACAGATGCCATTACTTGCCCATGTTCCCCAGCAAGTACCTGGTGCAGCAAAGGCTAGACTGCTGTGTGTGCAGGGGCTCTAGGGACTGCGCCCATCACCTTTGTAAGCAAAGTCCCAGCGCTCACTGGTCCATGTGCCTACCATTCAAATTCCTTTTGTTTTTATGTGTGTTTATTTGCATCCATTTGAATACTCTAAAATTAAAACTTAATTTAAAACAAAACAACTAATCAGAATAATTTTCTGAGTATTCATATACTTTTGAACATACCATTTCTCTTACTCAGAAAATACTGTTGATTTTTCGAGAGAGAGAAAATAAGTTGAGTTGGTTGTAGTTTAAAATCCTTAAAATTAAAATGTTAAGGGAAAGTGGGGAAAATCCTGGATGGAAGTGGTTTTCGGCTGCCCAAGAGGCCTGCCACCCACCCAAGGCTTGGAAACTTCCCAAGGTCCATCTGGTTTGCTGATCTCACCCCAGCCTCACAGGTTAGCTCCTGCAGCAGGATATTACCCCCAAGTGCTGCTTAAAACTCTGGAACCCTGGCAGGGCAGCTCAGTTGGTCAGAGTGTTGTCCCAATACACCACGGCTGCAGGTTCAATCCCCAGTCATGGCACATAGAATCAACCAATGAATGCATAAATAGGTGAAACAACAAATTGATGTTTCTCTCTCTAAAATCAATAAAATAAAAGTCTGGAAAGAATCTAAGAGGGCTGAACTCCCACCTAAGGACCCACCTGGGGCAGACCTTCTGAGTTGTTTACTGGGGTGTCTTTCTGGAAACAGCTGTTTGAAGGGTTAAATCCTATGGTCCCTGGGGGGACCTGAAGTCCTTGAATTTTTCAGGATGTAGACTGTCGTGGAAAACCAAGGCTTTGCAGTAGGGACCAGGATTCACAATGGGGCAGAACCAGGAATCTGGTGATGTCTGCTGCCGAGTGCCCCAGGACACAGCCACTCTCCTGTGTCAGGACTCGTGGTATGCCAGGTCATCCCCCCTGGGCATCCCGGGTGGGTGTGTGGGGAGGGCTTCACTCACCTGCCATGGGCTCTGAGTTAGGGTGGGGCTTGTGCCTGCTCAGCTCCAGGAAGGAGTTGAGCCACGAGGAGGCTCCTAGGCGGAGGTCCCGGAGGAGCAGGGCTGTGTCCCGCCGAACCAGCCCCATCAAGCCCAGTGCCTTCTGGTCCGAGTTGGCGTGGTCCTCTGTCTCCCCACCTATGGAGTGTGTTGGGGGATGCTGGGTTGGTCTCTTTTCTTTCTAGGCTCATTCTCAACACCCAGAGCCTTAGGTATCTATACCCCCAAGGCCCCAAGAATAGCTCATCGCTTCAGCAGGAGTCTTAGATTTCTCTCCTCAGCCCTTCTGCCTCAGACCCAGGGCACTGGGTTCTACCCCTGTCCCTGTAGGCCCCAGGTACCCTGGCTCCCCAGGTCCCAGCTCTGAGGGTATGGGCCTTACCAGCATAGGCACTGACACACTTGGAAAGCACGCTGAGGGGCAGCAGGGGGTCCATGAGGCTCAGAAGGCGAGAGGGAGAGGCGGTGGACTGCAGCATCGTGGCTGGGTAGGCTGCCATGATGCCGTCGGGCACCCGCACCCCATAGGCTGCGGCCCGAAGGGAGACAGTGAAGCACAGGTTCCCGCCGGCGCTGTCCCCTGCGAGGCATATCCGCTCACCCGTTGAGCCTGTTTTGGAGGGGGGGGCTTGGTCACGCCTGACAGGGAGGAAATCCAGCCCTGGGCCCTTAGAGGTGGGGTGTGCAGGCCCCAACCCCATGGTCTAGCCAGCTGCAAGTTTAGAGACTGGTAAACTGAGGCAGGGATTTGGACCCATTTGAAGGACAGTGGCCAGAGAACCGGGCTGACTAAAGGTGTGGAGAGGCCCAGAGACCAGGAAGATCTGGGGAAGTCTGGGAGGCTGGAAGCAAGGAGGATGGGTGAGAGGGGGGGAGGGGAAGAGGCATTCGAGGCCAGGGATGGAAGCCAGGGGCTCAGGCTGGCAAGGGGCCATGGGCCCTGTGGCATGGGGCACAGTCCCACCCTGCTCTGTACTTCCCAAGATGTCAGAAGTGGAAGGTCAGAGGAGTTAGAACAATGGGTTGGAGATATCAGGAGAAGGAAAGAAAAGGTCAAAGGAGACTAGGGGGGAGGGTAGGGGGGCGATGGTGTGTCCAGGTTGAAGTGGGGAAGCAGGAGGCAGAGGAGGAAGTGGTTGATGGAAGGCTGGGTGGGGCAACCAGGGGAGAGTGCTGAGGCAGAGATGGAGGAGTGGGACGGGTGGGGGAAGCCAGGTGGCAGAGGGCTGGGTGGTGGGAGATGGAAGGGGAGGCAGGGGGTGAAGACGAGACTTAAGAAACAAGGTAACTGGCTCCCTTGCAGTGAGGTCTGGGGGCTGAAGCAAGCTGGGGCAGGGACAGGGCTGGGCTCACCGAGGAGGGCACAGTGCTTGATGGCCCAGCAGTAGGCGTAGAAGCACTCCTCCAGTGCTCGGGGGAAAGGGGCCTCTGGGGCCAGGGAGTAGTCGATGGAGAGGATGGGGACACCCAGCTCCTGGGCCCAGGTCTTGAGGTAAGGCTCGTGGGACTTGGAGGTCTGGGCCACAAAGCCGCCGCCGTGGAAGTGCACAACCAGGGATGGAGAACGGGGGGCCTGCTGGGGGCGTGACCGAAGCTCCAGGCTCCGAGGACCCTCAGACTTCACCAGGCTGCTGAGCTCCTCGCTGTCCTGGGGGTGAGGGAGGAGGAGGGTGACATTGGGGCCGCCTGCCTGAGCCTTCCCCACGAAGGGTATATGTTCAGAGACACTGGAGGGGGGTGAGTGTGAGCAGTGAGTCACGAAGGCACGGAGGGAAGAAGGGAGGGCATCTGGGAAAAGGTGGGGGCTGGGGAGGGGGCTGCCCTTGCCCCCTGCTCTGTACCTGTTCCTGGCTGAGGCAGGGGCCCTACCTGTCCTTCACGTAGGTCATAAGAGATGAGCCTGACGAGGACTGGCCCAGGGCCCGTGTGGGCCGAGGGGGGTGAGATGGTGACCGTGAGTTTGGGGTCAGCAGTCAATGGCATTTCAAAGGCCTCTGGTGGCAGGCTGAGCAAGCGGCTTACCCTCACGGTGGCTGATGCCATATTTGCTAGAGACTGGGGGTAGGGAACAGAAGGAGCGCTGGGGAGGAGCAGCGTAAGCCCCCAGTTTTTCCCTTATGTACCGTCCCTGGGACTGGAGCCCTGTGGAGACCTGATGTGGCCTGGGACAGGTCTCTGGGCCTCAGTGTCCCCAGGTTAGGCCCTCATCACACCCCATGCTCACCGATAGCACCTCGATCTCAGTGATATTCCAAAAGGCTTTCCAGAAGTGCACGTCCAGGTTCTGAATGATCCGCTCAAACTCAGCCCCACGCAGCTCTGGGTCGATGGCAAAGCGACCACTGGTGAAGAGGGAGCTGGCGGTCACACCTGGGGGTCAGGAGGGTGTCAGGGAGCCCAGGCAGATCAGGCTGTGGGGTCAGGGACCGGGAGAAGGGATGGGAGGGCAGGGGTGGTGCAGGCAGGGCCCAGCTGGCTGGGGCTCACCGATGCCAGTTTCGTTGCGTTTGTAGTGCTCCCCAAAGGACACCAGCCCGATGGAGATGGTCTGCAGGAATGGCCTGATGGCAGGCGTGAACTGTGGAGAGAGGCCTCTGTATCACCCACCACCCAGAAGGACCAGGGGCATGCAGGAGCGAGGGGCAGGTATCAGGAGTGAGGGGCAGGTATCGTCATTCGGCAGACATTTACTGAGTTACCTCTGTATGCCAGGCACTGCTCTAGGCACATGCTATATAATGTCAAGTAATGACTAATGTTTTGAAGAGACAGTTGGTGGAGGGGACACAGAATGACTAGGGGTCAGGCTACTTAGGGGCCTGAGGGACCCAAATGAAGTGAGGGAAGGCTGCTCTTTGCAGAGGACACAGCAAGTGCAAAGCTTTGAGGTGGGCCTGGCTATGGATAAGCAACCAGGGGCCAATGTGGCTGGAGCAGAGGGCAGGGGAGGAGGAGCAGGGGTGAGATCAGAGAAGCAAAGTGGGCTCACACAGGACCTGAGGAATTCAGACTTATTCCAGATGGGGGTGTGGAGCCACTGGAGGATTTAAGCTGGGTGTAAAATGATGCAGGGATTTCCTAAACGTCAGTGAGGAACAGAGATAAGGCAAGGACAGCAATGGGGACCAGTTACAAGTCAACAGGGGGACACGAGGGAGATGGTCAAAGATAGGGCCAGAGATCTTGAGGCAAAAAGACAGCCAAGGAGGGAGACAGCATCTGAGAGAGGAGCCACACAGCCTAGGAAAGACAGACAATGGGGAGACGAGATCAGAGGGGGGAAAAAAGCCACAGGAGGTGGGCACGGGGCCAGCAGGGGTCTTCTGTTCATTTGGCAAATATGGGCCTAGGTCCTCCCGTGTGCTAGGCACTGGGCTGGAGCAGGGGCTGAGCCAGACCCAGACAGGAAAGACCTCTGCTCTCCTGGGGACTGCCATTTTATATGGGGGCGGGGGGGAGGGGGGCGCTGTCCTGCAACACAGCACAGCTGGGTCCCCAGAGTAGCTGTCAGGCATGGCCCCGCCCTGGCCAGGGGTCCCAGTGGGCCAGAGAGCAGAGGGGTGCCTGGCCATTGTGGCTGGATGCTGGCTCAGGTGGCCCCAGGATCTCTCTCCCATGACTTGAAGGTCACAGTCAGGACACAGGAGCTGGCTGGCCCAGCTGGGCTGACCAGTATTTGTGGCTTCATCTTAGGTGAGGGGACATTCCCAAGGACACCCAAGCTGGGTCACTGAAGAGAGGCTGCCCTACAGGGAAATGGGAGATGGGGGGGTGGGGTGGAGGCTGAGAGACTGTCAAGCACCACTGTCGCTGAGGTAGGGGAGGTCCTGAGAGGTTCTGAAGGGGGCTGCAGTGCCAGACAGCCCCAGATGCTCCTGGTGGGGTTTCCGGATATGGCTAGGCACTAGGGGATCTGGCACCAACCCCAGAGAGGGGCAATTTAGCCTCTGCTGTGAGCCTGGTCCCCTAAGGGCCACCCAATTTTGAGTCTCCAAACTACTTTCCTATGACTCTGAAGGCCTCTGGTTGCATCCGTCTAGGGCAGAGATGAGCTGTGTCTCCTCAAGGGTGGCTGGGGGTGAGCAGAGGGTAGGAGGCCTGCAGTGGGCAGGAGCCAGGGCCCTTGTTCAGGGCAGAGAGGGGTTGAGACCAAGTTTTCCTCACTGGCACCAACTTAGATCCGCTCCTTGGCCCTCCCCTCAGCCCGAAGAGCCTGATTTTGCAGTTCCCTAGGTGAGTCACAAAGCCTAGGCAGAGCTGGATCCAGCCGAGCAGCTCCAGGGACCCCTCCCCTTCAACCTCTGCTCCTCCCTCCCAGGCCTCCAGTGGGGATGACTAAATGGGCCTTTGAGAATAATACTGACTGTCCTCCTAGGAGTTCTCGTGTGATTTCAGGGGCCAGACAGGTAACATAAAAAGGTGAATGGACTCCTGAGTGTAGGACTATAAAGAGCAGTGGGGAGCCTGGTGTAAAAAGCTATGCAAATTAAAGATTTCCTGCTCCCTGGTGGATCTGGCCTGGGGTGGGGGCAGGGTTGCATGTTTGAGGTCCCTGCGTACGTGTCTGAGCCCCAGACAGCTTTCCCTTTCTGTATCTGCAGTTTTCTGAATCCATAACCCTTGTGGTTATTCTGCTACACAATTAGGCCAGGTTAGGGGCCACCAGGTGCCTTCACTGTGGGCCCAGGGCAGGGCAGGGGCTCACCTGAAAGCCCAGGCAGCGGCCATAGAAACAGCCCTTGTGCAGAGTGACATACTCGCGCAGGAAGTCGGTGGTGAGTTCGTCGTCACCCTCGAAGAAGAGCCCCCCTGGCCGGCTGGTGGCCAGCAGGCGCTGGGCGTAGTAGGCCAGAGCACGGAGCTGGGTGAGGGCGGCCAGGTAGGCCTCGAGTTCAGCCAGGTTGTGGCTGGTGCGGAAGAAGATGCTGCGGCGGTTGGAGGCCACGTAGCGTGATTTGTGCAGCAGGTGTGCCAGGCAGCAGCGAGCCGTGTGCACCAGGCTGCGGTACCCGTTGGCTGGAGTCTCTGCATCCAGGTCAAAGAGGTGCGCCATGCCCAGCAGCCTGCCCAGGGTTGGCTCCAGCCCCAGCGCCTGCTCCCGAACACCCGCAAAGACGGCTGTCAGCCTCCGTGCTGTCTCCCCAGGGCCCTGGCTCGAGAAGAAGGCCATGTTGTCCTCTGCCAGAGTCACCAGTGACTGTGTCATCGTGCGTAAGTCCATGCTGTGGATGAGCCTCGAGGCTGCAAGCAGGTGGAGAGGCCCATTAAGCAGGACTGGATCACCCCTTGCTCAACTGGGGCCCTGGTCTCTATCCCTTGCCTCCCTCAGACTCAGGCATCAGAGTCTGGCCTCTTCCTTTAGACCCAATGTTGGAGGCTAGGGCCTCATTCCCTCCCTTCTTTAGGAGTTCAGGTACCCATGAGTTCAGATACCCAGATCCTTTCTTCCTCCTCAGGAGTCCAGAGTTCAAACCCTGTCCATTCTCCCCAGGTGTCCCTGCTCTCCCCTATTGGTTCCCTCACTCCAGCATCTCCTATACCCAGGAGTTGTCCTACCCATTTTCCTATCTTTCAAGGACCCAAAAGTCCATTTACTGTCCCGGGCCCAGGACTCCTAGGTTCTGAGGAGTCTGGATTCCCGTTGGTCCCCCGTCAGGACCCAGGAGTTCAGGCCTCCATCTCACCTCCTCAGGCCCCAGGCATTGCCCATAGGCCCTTCCCCTCCACCAATATTTGGGAGAGTTCATCCCTCAGCCCACCACTCCCATCCACCTGGTGGTGTCGCAGCACCCTGGTCCCAAGCCCAATTCTCTTCCTGAACCCAGGAGTTCATTACTCTAGCCTTACTTAAAACTGAAGAGTCACTTTTGCCCCTTCCTGGCCCCTCAAGTCTGGCTGTGGAACCCCCTCCAAATTCTAGCTCCCACCCTGTTCTGTGTGGTCCCAAAACAGTCTCATTCTTCTACCAGGTGGGTCTCCCGGCCTTCCGGCTTGTCCACTTGGCTTAGATTGCACAGGCCAGGTCTGCTTTCTTGCCTGGAATAGTACTCATTCATAATCATTGCTGCCTCTGACCTTGAGCTCACTCTTGCCAGACCATGTTAAGAGCTTTCTGTGCGTTTGTTCATTTGTCCTTGATAACTCTCTGAGACCCAGACAGACTGCCTTGGTTTATGCTTCAGCTATTAGTGGTATAGCATCCCATTATACAGGAGAAACTGAGGCACAAAGGTGTTAAGGACCTGAAGGCTGCATTAAAAGTGGTAGAACAGAATTCAAACCCAGGTCCAGAGCCCTGTCTCTCCCCCAGGGCTCTGGAGTCTGGGCCTCTAGCTCTGATCCTCGGAAACTGGATTCCCCACACTTGAGGGTCCCCCTTATCCTTTGCTCAAGAGACTCTTCCCTCCTGCAGCCCACTCAGCACCTTGTCTGGCTCCTGGATTGTTAGTCCCCTGCTCCCCTAGAAGAAGGTATAACCCCTCCCTTCTAGGCCCTGGGGTTTGGCAGTGGCCATTCCTGTCTCTCAGGGCCATTCCTGTTTCTTAGCTGGCTGGGCACTCACCCCTCTAGGCCTCTTCGGAGTCCTCCCCAGGCTAGGACTGCTGGACAGTGCGACTCTGGCTCACTCTGGCTCGTGCCAGTAACAGCCTGGGGCGATAAACCCGGGGAGGGGCCTACCCTGCTCAGGGTGTGGCCACTGATCCACCCTCCTCCTACCCACAAGGGACAGTGAGAACCACGTGCTGTAAACAGAGCTGGAGCCCAATTCCCTGCCCCCCTGCCTGTGCCCAGCCCCAGTTCAATTCTGCTTCAGAACCCCAGGCCCCCAGCTCCTCCTCCCTCAGACCCAGGAATCTTAGCCTCAGTTCTGAACAAACTGTCCCCTCTCACCCAGCCAGGCTGCCCTCCCTCTCTCCAGTGTGGATTCAAGGAGCAAGGGCCCTGTGATCTCTGCTCTCGCTGCCTCCCCCCAGCCCCAGGCTGGCCCTGGCACAGTTGGCCCCAGCTGTTAGGGAAAGAGGGTAGCTAGCCCTGCCTGTTCCTCCTGGGAGGACAAAAGCAGATTAAGGGCAGTGCCAAGCTTGGCTAGGGGCCTGAGCCACAGGCCTACCTACTGTGTGGTGTTCTCACACTGGGCACCCTGTGCCTGCCACTTACCCTTCACATCCCATCCTGCTGTGACTGTCCTCTCCTCCTCACATATGGGGAAAGCAAGGCTGAGAGACACTTCACCTATGTTAGTCCACATGCTTCTTACCTGGCCAGCTCTTTCTTGCCCTTCAGTCCTCAGCTTGTCACCTCCTTGAGGAGGCAGTCCCTAACTGCTCATCCCTGTAGGTTTGCCCCAGCACTATTTTCTGCCATCATGCTTAAGTTGTTCTTCCTAGAATTTTACACATTTGTGATTACACGTTTGTTTACATGTTTATTATTTGTTTCCCCCTGGAGGCAGAACCAGGCTTCATAGAGCCATGAAGCTTATTAGAACATGAAACTTATGTGTGGAGGTGGGGCTATTTACGAAAAACAATACAAAATCACAAATACAAAATTAGGTGCAGGGCCTTGCAAGGGACCAGTGCAAATGAGAGGCCCTGGGGCCTCAGTGTCATTTGCTTGGCTGAGGGTGAGTCCTCCTGTTTCTCCCCCTGAAATGCCATCCTTCTGAGAGCAGACCCATCAGTGGGCCTAGCACATAGTAGGTGCTCAGCGAATACTTGAAGGAAGGAAGGAAGGAAAGCCTGAAGAGTCACAGGGAGGGACAGAAGGGCATGCGTGGGAGCTCAGGAGAGGACCACCCCTCCCCAGGGCAGACATGATGGACAGAGGCCTCTGGAGGGAGCTCTAAGCTTGGCTGTGATAGCGGAACACCAGCCCAAGCTACTCACCAGGTGATCCTGGATCAGCCTGGTTTCCTCATCTGGAAACTGCACTAGGCCATCCTGCCTGCCCCCTGGGCAGCCTTTTCTATAGCTGTCTGCTCAGTGTCCTCGTGTGGCCTCACCAAGGTGTGTACTGGGTCATTTTTCTGTGGCACGCATTGCTGTCTAACATACCATACACGGACTATTTATGTCTTTGCTCTTTGTCTCCCTAATTAATTTATAGGCTCCCTGATGGCAGGGACTTTGTTTCATTGCTGTACCCGAACCCCTTGCACAATGCCTGGCGCACAGCCAGCATGTGGTATTTGTTGCCTAACAGACTGTGGTTTCCTACTTTATAAAGCCATTGTTATTTGCTTCCCATCTAGGCGGTAGGGCTCTTTATTGACGACGAGGACAGAAGAGACCTGGACAGAACAAGTGACTTGCACAAAGCAGTGGGGAAGAGGCTGGATCACAGGCCCTCATGACTCTGAGGGCCCTGCCCTTCGCCCTGGTCTAGGTGGCTCCCTGGGGGCTAGGCCGGCTGGAGCTGGCAGGAAGGGATGCTGAGATTGCCAGAAACTTGTCAAGAATCCCATGCAGAGGGCACTGGGGCATAGGCAGGTCCACCAAGGCCATGGGTGGGGACTGGGGCAGAGGTAGCGCTGAGGGGTCCTGCTGTCTGGGCACTAGCCCTTTGCCCCACAGAGCACTGGCATCTGATTCAGGTCTGGACTTTGGCTCCTGGGGACGGAGCAGGGCAATGTGGAAGGAAGTAGGGGGAAGATGAAGGAAGGGCGAGGTCTGGGGCCTGGGAGGGGTAAGGGCTTCTGAAGGGGGGATGCTGGGGTACAAGTGCAGGAGGGGACTGGCGTGTGTAGCCTGTTCTCTGAGTGTTCCCACAGAAGAGTCAGCAGCGCTCTGAGGTCCGATGGTAGTGTGCCGGGTGCCGATCTCTTTATGCGCTCTCTGGAAGTAACTCATGACATTGTCCCCAGGACGCATGAGATGGAGACTATTATCACCCCTTTTGGAAGATAAGAAAACAGACCCAGACAGGTGACATGCTGCCCAGGGTCACAGAACCAGCAAGGATGGCATATCTGAGTGTTGCTCTTCCGCCAGGTCTCAGCTGTGTGCTCTCTCAGTTGTCATGTGTGGGTGTGTCTGAGGCTCACATGCATGTATGGACACACACAGGTTTGGGTCATGGCTAGTGTTTTGACCCAGCCTGTGTGTGTGTGGGGGGGTATGTTGACATTTTTTCTTCATCTGTGCATTTTTCTGTTTCTTGGTATATTCGAAGGCATGTTTTTATGCATGTGCCATGGCATGTGTATGTGTGCTTCTCAGCCTGTGAGTGTATCTGTCTCTGTCTCGGCCTGTGAGGTTGTGTGGGCATGTGTTTGTGTGAGTATGAATGCATGTACTGAGATTTGTGCATATCCTGGTGTGTGTGTGTGGCGTAAGTATGCATGTCTCCTCATTTGCTCAAGCCAGAAACCAGGGTATCATCCCAGCCACCTCCTATCCCCATCAAGCCCATCATTAAGCCCTGTCCACCCTGCCCCCTAGAAACCTCTAGAACCTGGTCCTCCCCACCCCCACTGCTCCCTTATCTGGATGATTGTAACAACTTTTTAGCGTCTCTGATTTTGTCCTTTTCAGTCTGTTTTACACAGCAGCCCCAGGATCTTCCTAAAACATAAATCTGGTCACACACTCCCAACCTTTCAACAGCACCATCCTTGTTCTCAGCATAAAGCCCCACATCCTAGACATGGCCTCCTAAACCAGGGACCATCTGGCCCCCGCCCGCTCAGCCTTCTTTCTTCCTCCCCTCCCTCGATGAACTCCTGCTGTGCTGTCACGTGCTACTTTCTTGGGCCTCAAGGTCTCTGCCCATTCTGTCCCCTTGGCCCTCCCTGCCCTCTTGCTGAGCAGTCAACACTTACTCATCCTTGGGCCCAATGTCACCTCCTAGAAAGCCTCCCACTTATGTTTTCTCAGGGATTTCCCTCTTGTATTTATCACAGTTTATAATTATATCTGGTCATGAAGTGCCCAGGCCTGGCACAAATAAGTGTTCAGTGAATGCCTGCTGAACAAATTTGTGCACAGAGCAGTTTTGAGCTCACACATTCCTTGCCCTCAGGAGGCTGGAGATGGCCATCTCTCTGCCCTCACTAGCCAAAAAGGAAGCCCAGGTGACCTTGTTCCCTCAGGGCCTCAGTGTCATGAACTGGGAAATAAGGTGATCATGATGACACTAGCGTCACTGGGTTACTGGCAAGATCGAATTGATGACAAGGACTGCACCAGCAAGTCTGGATGCCCTTGGGGCAGGGGTGGGGTCTGATTCACCCAGCTGAGACCTGGCACCAGGACAAATGAGGCAGATCTTAGAGCTTGGGGGAATGAGCCTGTGTGAGTGAGAAGGTGGGTCCATGGATTTGTGAGGACTGGCTCAGCCCTGTGCAGGAAGCCCTGCCCACGAGGATTCTGACTCCTCATGACAATCCTAAGTGAGCATGTTGTCATGTTCACTTTACTGTCCCGGTGTTACAGTTCATGCATTCCTTTACTTGTTAACTCAATAAATATTTGAGTGCCTATGTGCTTGACATAGCAGGCTCTGGAGATATGGGGTAAACAAGGTCGATACAGCCCCACTCTTAGGGAGCTTGCTGTCTCATGAGGGGTGACCTCCACTCCTTCTGAGGGCTTGCTGTGTGCCAGCACCAAACACACTGCATTCCCTCAAACCTCACAACAGTCCCATGAGTCAGGCACTCTAATCATGTCTGTTTTATAGCTCAAAAAGTTGAGGCAGCCTGTTGCCCATAGCCTGAGGAACCAGGTCTCCAATGCCCATGTACTTAACCACGGTGTGTATTGCCTCTGGACACTCTGTCGGCTTGTGATGCAGTCTTGCTGTGTGACCATGAATGCACGTGGGCACCAGTCTGAGCCTATCTGAGCCTGCATATGCATCACAGCCAATTCCAGTTCTGTCCTTGACAGGAATGTACAGTGCAGCCTGTGGCAGGGAGAACAACTGAGTTTGGAGTTGCTGGGGCTTAGGGGCTATGTCAGTTTCTTTTGTGCACAGGGACTTCCCACAGGTCCTTACTTGGGTTGACAAATACTCAAAACTGAGCAAGGGCTTAATGTCAGCCCCTGCCTGAGGCTTGCAGCATCTCCGTTGGACTGCCAGTCCCTTCTCCTGAGGGAGGGTGTGGTGACGGAAGCCAACCCAGGAACCCCTAGTCCTAGGAGTGGGGGTCAGGAAGTTAGGCTCAGGGGAGTGGGGCTGAAGCAGTGGACTGACAGGGATGAATGGACTGAATGACGGATGGGAGCATATGTCTTGTTTTGAGCTGTAATGGCCCCCTGGCTTTCCCCACCTTGGGGCACCCCTTCCTCCTACCTTTCTCTGACTCACCTCTAAACTTCCTCTTTGGGCAAAAGCTTATAAACCTCTTCCTTACTATCCTCTCATGAGTGCCTGTGACGGGAAAATAGGCGCTTGAACCGTTTCCCAGGTGGGAAGCAATGAGAGCAGGCTTTGCCTAAGGTCACACAGCGAGTAGGGAGCAAGAGCGGCAACGCTGGTCCAGAAGACTCCAATTCCGGACTCCTTTCCCAAGACAGTAGTGGAGCGTCCGGTAGACTCTAGGCTAGGGGGAAATTCCGCTCTCACATCATCCCCGCATCCCCCCGCAGGGCAGCAATGGGCCAATCCACGGACTCCCCTACTTCTTGAGGTGGTGGGTCGGTCCACTTAGTCCCCCGGTTCCCCTCAGGATGTCTGAGGTTTCTTCCGGGCTCTTGCCCACCCCCATGTGCTCACCTTTGGCCTTGACTTTTCGCCACCGCCGGCGGCTACGGCACTTGGATCCCTCTTTGTCCTCCTTCGAGGCTGGGGCCCCAGGGGCCCCGGCAGGCCCGGTTTCCCCGACTGACTCCATCAATTCTCCTCAGTTCCCAGCGCGGGGACCAATTGCAGCCTTCATGCTCCGCGGGGAGGGCTAATCTTGTTTACACAACAGCGGGCGCCTACTACCCAATCAGGGGGTTGCTCCACTCTGGGTCCCACCCCTTGGACCATCTGAACCTCACTCCACCGCCCGGTCCCGCCCCCAACCGCCAGGGCCTAAGGTTGGCCCCGCCCCTTCCACGCCAAAGGACCCATGACAGACAAAAATGCAGCCCTGGAGGCAGTGAAGAGCGTCCATCAGGCAGGGCTAGTGGGGAGTCCCACGGTAGCCATCCTGTCTCGGAAGCCTCGATTTGATCACTTGTTGGTTCTCAGCCTTGTTTGCCCACTCACCTTCCCACGTAGGAATCCCCTAGAACGCCAACCTGCCCGCCCGCTGGAGGGGAGACCCAGGCGCCGCTGAGCCTCCTCGTGGGGGGCAGGGGAGCCGTCCAGGTTCTTGGGCAATTCAAAGACGGGGCGGGGCGCCAGCACCGGAGGCGTGGCTCTGCCTGCTAGTCGTTGGAGGAGGAAGCCCACGTTTCTCCATTCTCCGCACCTCTCCCCACCTCCTAGTTCTCTTTCTTGCCCTGTTTCTCGCCGTTCTTTTTCCTGCCCTGTCTGCCCCGGAGAATGAGGGGAGGGGCAAGGAGAATACTCGGCGCCTGCGTACTAGCCCCGTGTCGCCGGCCCGCCGGAGGGGAGGAGCGGTGGCGGAAGCAGCGTAGTGAGCCTGGGAAAAGGCGGGAAACAGAGGGAGCTCGAGGCTCCCGCATGGACACACAGCGGCCGCACGGGCTCTTCAAGAAAGGCTGCCTGGTCTCCCCCTTAATTTGGGGAGGGGGTCCCTTGATACAGTTTCTGGTGGCCTAGAGAAATAACTCATCCTCAGCACTGGGAAAAGACCTGGAACCCTCTCTTTCCATCCTGCCCCTCCTTCCCACCCTCCCAAGGCCTACAAGCAGCCTTGGCACCAAGGGACACTGATTCCCTCTCCTCAGCCCTGAGAGACAGGTCAGCCCTTCCGGGAGGGCGGGGCCTCTGGGCCCGGGCCGCCATTGTGGCCCCTTGGACTCGTCTTACAGCGCCTGCAGCTTCCAGAGTTGGGGGGGGCTGCATGTTTTTCACCCTGCTGCCACTTCAACCAGGAACCTTTCATTGTAGGGAGAACACCTGACGCCCATTTGCAGCCTAGAGAAGGGGGATGGGAGCTGGAGCCCACACCCTAGGGCACCGCTTCCTGCTTCGGAGGAGGGGAGGACGGGATGGCTGGCGGCCCTTTCACCCTCCGCTCCTGCCACCCCAGTCCTCCCTTCCTCTAGCTCCTATCTTGCTTGGGGACTTTGGTGGATCCCATGGCTCCTCTCGTAGCACACAACCCGTAAGGCCTTCAGAGGCCTGGCTGGACTGGGACTTCCCTGAGGGGACAGCCTGGTTGGGATGGAATCGCCTCAAGGGTAAGGGGCCACGTTCGGCCTGTCTCTCCCGTGTACACCGCAGTGTGTGCCCCGGAACTGTGCTCAGTGGGTTTGGGGAGGGATGGATGAATAGTGAGCGGCAGGGAGGCGGGTTCCTCGGTGTTCTGGCCCTGGCTCAGAGTCCTTTCCCACTTTGATTTACCCCAAATCCTTCAAAGAGATGCAGCCTGGTGCCTGTGAAGAAGTCAGACCTAGGCTTTGGATCCTGGACTGGCCACCCCTACTGCCCCCCTCCTGTCAGATCCTTTAGATCTCAAGGCCTCGGTTTTCTCATCTGTCAAACAGGGCTGCTGATCCTCATTTAGCAGGACTGCTGAGGGATCACCTGAGCTAACCCGACATACGTGTGTCTCTCAGTACTTAATAACTATCCCTGGGGGACTCCAGTGCCTTCAGGCTCAACTCACCTGTGTCCCAGTAGTCTCTGGTTTTTCCTTGTGTTGATGTCCCAGCACTTCCTGACATCACGTCATAACCAGGTTTCCCCTCGAAGTCCAGCTTCGTTCCCTGGGTCACTGTTCCACTCCTCATGGCTGGTGAATGGGTCTCATATGGACACCCCAAATCTGATTCTGAGTCAACATCTGTGATCCACTTAAGAAATGTCTTCCAATCTGAGGCTGGTTGCTGTAGGGATAGTCTGTGAAGCTTTGATAGAAACCCGCACTCAATCGAAGGTCCCTGCCGGGATTTGGCTGCAGCTGTCCCCTGCGCTGTAGGGTCTGGCTGTCCCGGTTTCTCTTGGGACACAGATTCAGTCTGGGCCAGAGGTGTTGACCCAGCTTCTTGCTGAGCTAGAGGTGGCTCTGCCGGGCCGGGTGCTGTCTGGGCTACATGTCCCTCTCCCAATGCTGACTCCTGTTCAGTCCTAGATTCTTTTTCTGGCCCAGCTCCCTGCTGTGAGGCAGCTTCCTGTTGAGTGAAGGACACCCTTTGGATGGGAGGCGATTGCTGTGGCGCAGGCTCCAGTGGGGCAGGAAGTTCCTGCTGTGAAGCAGATTTTTGTTGGGCTCTAGTTTCCTGCTGGGATTCAGCTTCATGTTGGGCAAGGAGCTCCTGCTGAGTGAGGGGTCTTTGCTGGGAAGCAGCCTCCTGTTGGGTATTGGGTCCCTGCTGGGTCTTAGGTGCTGGCTGTGCTGTGAGTGTCTTTTCTGGGCCAGGCTCTGGCTGGGTGATCGGTGTCTGGGGTGGCTCAGGTTCCCAGTCAGGCCCAGTTACTGACTTAGGACCTGGTTCCACTGTTATTTCCCTCGTGGGAGATGTGGATCTCCCAGGCTTCATCCTTCTGGCCTCCCACCCAGGCCTCTTGTGTCACAGATGCCTCATTGATTCCTCATGATGACACCTTCCTTTGGGTTCCAATCCTTTACCCTGGCATTCCTGGTCTTTTTAAGGCAGTGGACAAGTAGGCTGACCACTGGTGGCCCCCACTCCTGTGCCCAGTGAGGCTCTCCTGTGCCTCCAGGTGTGTGAGGATGGATTAGGAACAGGAGGAGGCTGTGTGCCCAGCACTCTTCTACCAGAGGGGAGGGGCTTCCCTCCTGTGTCATAAATAGGGCCCCACCCCACTCACCTCTCAGTTAAAATTTTTTTTCTCCTCATAAGGCAGCATCCCAACTTAGTCCTTTGGGATGACAGAAGCCAGATTCTGGATGAGTGTTCCTCCCCTGCCCCCCGCCCCGCTTCTGATGTTTTGAGGATATACTGTTGTAATAGTCTTTTCCTCTGTATTCATTTTTTCAAATGGTTGCTAGTTTAATTACCTTATATTATTATTTTATAATTTCACTTCCATTTGTTACAGCTCGAAACCCTTTTCAATGGCATTTGAGATCTTCCATATCATCTCTCTAGCCCTGGACCTGTGGTTCTGCATATACCGTGTCTTAGTTTGGAAACTCACTAGTACAATGACCCTTGATGATGATAACAATCATGAATCCTAAAGGTGTTCTACTTGCTAGGAAATGACCAGTTTTTTTTAACCTACATTATCTTTAACAAGATCATGTCTAATTCATTGCCATACCTGCTTTAGTTTCCCCTTTTGGCTCTTACCTCAGAAAGGGTTTGTTGAAAGAGTAAAAGAATAAAAAGTTGGGCAGGAGAGAGTAAGAGAGAGAGAGAGGGAGGGAGAGATGGTGGGAAGAAGTATGTGTAGATGTGTTGGGAACCACCCTGCCTGGTATCAGAAGCTGTAACCCCTGCCTAGGCTAAGGCTGAGGGAACGACCTTGGACCGCAAGCCAGCAAGGAGACAAAAGGTTATCTCCCTGGCAGGAGCACCGCTTCTACTCCTTTTACTTCACTCTGCCTGGCCCCCAATGCTTGGTTGGTTAGCCAGTGACGGGTACCGCTAGCCAAAGGGGGAACGACCTAAGACAGGCATGATCATGTGGGAGGCCCCCAAGGAAGAACTTTGAGGGGTACAGCAAAAGGGGGTGATGGACCCTCACCCCTTGGCTTTGACAAAGCCTGAGTCCTCATTCCATCTGCGAGAAAATCTCCTAACCTCTTGACTGCCTTACTTCCCTTGCTCTACCTAAGCCTGAAACAATGACAGAGGGTGGTGCTGCCCTGTGCTGGCAAGGGCGAGTTCCCCGGGTGATCGGGCCTAAGAAAGAATATGTGAAATCCTCTGAAACCTGCTTTGTTTAGAATGTTCTCAGTTGAATGAGAAGGGTCCAAGGAGGAAGTAAGTTTCTCAAAGTCTTTTACAACTCCTTGACCCTGACTCAAAATAAGCCCTCAACTTCCTTGCTGTCTATTGTTTGATATTTTCTTCCTGGCAATGAATAATGAGTTTACCTGAATTCTTATGCAAACGAACCCAATAAAAGCCTGCTGGGACAGGAGAATGGGGTGCTCTCCCCTAGGGCGCTCTCCCCTAGGGAGGGTGGCCCAGTGCTCCCCACTAGAGAGAGTGGCTGTTTCATCCCTATTTCTCCACAGGACTCGGTTGTCTCTGTGTATGTTTTTCTCGTGTTTTGACGAGCCATCCGCAGTGTTCCATGGTCATTGCTGGTTGGTGGCCGCGACATAGATGTAGAATCTGGGTTGAGTTTGGAGTGAACAGGGTAGAGTGGGTCATCTGGCTTGAATGTGAGTTGCCAGACCCCATTTGAAAGAAATTCTTTTGACCTGTTATATTTAATTATATTTACTGACTTCTTGCTACATGGCTGGTTGTATTTAAGGTCAGGTGGAACTGGCTAGGAAGCTGGGGTTTCCTGGTTTCTTTCAGGTAATTAAGATTCTGTGAAGCCTGGGGAATGAGAGGGCATAGGAAAAGGCTGACAAGGGAAAGCACTAGAGGGAGCAATCATCACAATAATCTTGGGAAACTTGCTTTTTGAGATCACTGGAATGATTTAGGAAGTGGGGACAGGGAGAAGGGGCTTGAGGTGGGAGAACATTCTCTAGGTGTGCTGACTCCTTCTTGACTGAGAACGTTTCACTGGGAGAGGAGGCTTTCAGAGCTCCTATAGAGGCAGAGCAAAGCTTGCTAGCTGACAACGTTTGATAAATTCCTGGCAGGCTTTCATGTGCTTGTTTGACTTCCGGTGGTGCCTGCCGTGTCCTACGGTGGAAATAAAGGGGAAAGACTAGTGTTAAACATTTTTTAATTTAATTTTTATGAGAACTTTTAAAGTTATGAAAGTAAAATTTGTCCAGTGGGAAAACTTAAAATTAAAAAATATATCCAGTAGAAAATATAAAAGGACAACCCCCTCAAACTCCACTCCCCATTCCCCAGAACAAACTACTGTTAATAGTTTAATATATAGTCTTCCATATCTTTTTGTGTATAAACTATTAAGTTTAAAAATTAAAATTATACTATACATGAATTGTTTTGCTCTGCACCTTTAACAAATCTTTTATTATTGCAAAATATTATATATATCTGTAGGAGTCCAAAAAAACTATGTGCAGTTCAATAAATAGTTACAGAGCAGATGCTCATGAACCTACACAGGCCTAGAAATAGAATATTGTCAGCAACTCCCTCCTTTTCTGATCACTATCCTCCCTTGCCCCCTGACTTTTATACTAGGCATTTACTTTTTTCTTTATTGTTTTACCACTTATCTATTCCTAAATAATTTAGTTTAATTTTGCCTATTTTGTTTTACATTTTTTTATCCTCACCCGAGGACATTTTTTTCATTGTTTTTTAGAGAGAGAAGAAGGGACAGAGAAAGGGAGGGGGAGAGAGAAACATTGATTCAAGAGAGAAAAATCAATTGGCTGCCCTGAAGGTGCCCAAACTGGGGAATCTTATGTGCCTGACCTGGACTGGGGGTTGAACCTGAAGCCCAGGTATGTGCCCACTGGTAATCAAACTCATAGCCTTTCGGTTACTGGACAACGCTATGACCAACTGAGCCACACTGGCCAGGGCTAATTTTGCCTATTTTTAAACTTTATATGAAGTCATACTGTAGCTATTTTCTTGTGCCTTGGTTATTTTTACCCAATGTTATGTTTGTAAGATTCATTTACTTTGTTATGCATTTGTTTATTCTCATCAATCTATAATATTTGAACATACCACTATTTATGGGTTAATTTCTGGTTTGGGGTAGTTATAATCAATGCTGCTATGAAATTCTTGTATATGCCTCCTGGTGTGTGTCAGCCTGCACTTCTTATGACTACTCAACCGTTTAGCTTGGAGACAGAACTTTAACTTTAGTAGATACTGCCGGCACTTTTTCAAAATGGTTTGCCAGTTTACACTTCCATTAGCAGGATATGAGTTTCTTTGTTCCCTACTCTTTGCCAACACTCGATATGATCAGACTTTAAATTATTTAAAGTCAGTATGGTGGCTTATAGTGGTATCTGTTTGGTTTTAGCTCCCATTGTTCCAATTAATGGTATGTGAGTGCCATTTCATGTCTATTAGCTATTTGGATTTCCTTGTCTCCAAATAGCTGATTTGAGTCTTCTGCTAATTTGTTATGTTGCCTGCCTTCCTTTGATTGATCTGTAGGAATTCTTTTTAAAGATCTTCTTTTTGTTTTCCTTTTTTTCAAATTCTCATCCAAGGATTTGTTAATTGATTTTAAAGAGAGAAGAAGGTAGAGGGAGAGAGAGAGAGAGGCATGGATGTGAGAGAGAAACATTGGTTGGTTGCCTTCCTGTGGCCTTTCAGTCTATGGAACATGCTCCTACCAACTGGCCACACTAGCCAGGGCTGATAAACATTTTTAATTTCTATTTATTCATTAATACAAATACTGTTATAATTTATATTCTTATACATATATATCTTTGAGTATCCATGCAAATATTCTATACTAGAGATACCATGAAGTGAGATTACTGGGTTAACAGGTATACACATTCACATTTTTGATAAGTAGTACCGTGTATTTTACTTCCATCAACAGTGATAAGGATCCTGATTTATCCCATTTTTTATTGATTAATTTTAGAGGGAGAGAGAGAAACATCAGTTTGTTGTCTTATTTATGTATTCATTGGTTGCTTCTTCTATGTGCCCTGATTTGGGATCGAACCTGCAACCTTGGTGTATCAAGATGATCCTCTAACCAACTGAGCTACCTGGCCAGGGCCTGATTTATCCCATTTTTGATAATATGATAATATCAATCAGCTTAACATTTACCAATTTACTTTTTAAAAAATTTTATTTATTTATTTTTAGAGAGAGGGGCAGGGGCTGAGGAGAAAGAGAGGGAGAGAAACATTGATGTGTGAGAGAAACATCAATTGGTTGCCTCTCACACAGCCTCAACCTAATCTAACTGGCAGCCTTTTGCTTTGTGGGACGATGCCCAACCCACAGAGCCACGCCAATCAGGGCTTACCAACTTAATTTTATATGACATTTAAAAACTGCTAGACTAGGCGCTACCTGGGTGGCTCAGTCACTTAGAGCATTGTTCCGATATGCCAGGGTTGCAGTTCCATCCCTGGTCAGGGCACATACAAGAATCAACCAACTAATGCATAAATAAGAGGAACAACAAATCAATGTTTCTCTCTTTCTCTCTCTCCCTTCCTCTCTCTGTAAAAGTCAATCAATCAGTTGAAAAAACCTGCTACACTATGGAAGCATCAAATTCTGTTTGTAAGGGGGACAAATGGTAATGGAGAAAATAAAATAAGTTGCATCTGACCCCCCAAAAAAAAAGTTCTCTTTGTCATTGGCATGTGTCATTTTCAGAGGTCAATGTCCAGGTCCCCAACAGCCCCATCTCCCTCCACAATGGAGTGCTAAAGTCTAAGACTTTGGTGAAACTGTTCTAGTTCTAGGAGAATTGTATACTGCTTTTCTCCCTCTTCCTGTTTCCCCACAAGTCGACATGATAGAAAGGACTCAGATGTTTCCCCTGGTCTTCATTTCACCTCTATTGTCTCTCCTCAACCCCTGCTTCATCTCTAGTCGTTCCCCCTGAGGGACTTCCTGCAAAAGAACGAAGGTCACACTTTTGAAACTTACTGGTTTTCTTCACATTGCCCTTGAAATGATCACAGGGACACTGCTTCTTTGGCAGCCTGGGCACTGCCATGAGTTTTCTCGTCGGAGCTCTCTGGAACCAGTCTGAAATAACAGGGTCGTTGCTTAGATGGGAGGGTTAACGTGTCTGAGAGTTGGAAGTAGGATCTTTGCTTTTTTTATCCTGCTATAGGATGCCCAAAGGGTCAACATAGAACAGTGGAGATATCCAGTTGTATCTATATATTTCTGAGCAGTTTCTCCTGACCTGTGTTGGCAAGAATTTGGTGGCAGGTGTGGAGAGGGCAGCAGGATATCACTAGGGAGACCAGAAAATGAGAAATAAGACCTAGATATATGTCATCCTTTTAGTAGCTGCTTTACCTGGGGCAAGCCATGTTGCCTGTTTGATTTAGTATTATTTCGAATAAAAAAAAAGGTGAGAGTAAGATCCAGGAAGCTTTTGGAAGGCAACCCTGGGTTCTTAGGGAAAAAGTAAGAAGGAAGAGGCAGGCAGAGATTTAGCCAGCTCTTCCCTGGAGGAGTCCAGCACTTGGAGGAGACTCAGGAAGAAAGGTGGTGTTGGTGGTGCATGTGCTGGCTGGTGGAGAGGGAATGGGTTTGGGGACTCAAGGGAGAGAGGTGGGGTATAGACGGTGCATGGATGTTGTTGATACTGAGTTACTGACCTTTGCACTCACATTCTTGGCCGCCTTCCTGGATCCACCTCCCAGAAGCCTGGTGTCGGTCCCTCTGGCCTCTGGCGACCCCTGTTGGAAGGAAACAGGTCACTTCTAGGCACTGGAAAGGGAAGGGGTCAACAGAAATGGTCCCCAGTTTAGCAGTTTTCCATTTCTCTCCCTTTTTCACTTGAGGATCTAGGAGTGTTTTACCTCAAGTACTCATTTATGTATTTTTAAAGATTTATTTATAGAGAGAGGGGAAGGGAGGGAGAAAGGGAGAGAACCACCAATGTGTGACCTCCTCTCATGCACCCCCTGACTGGGGACCTGACCTATAACCCAGGCATGTGCCCTGACTGGGAATTGAACCTGTGACCCCCTGGTTCACAGGCTGGCGCTCAATCCACTGAGCCACATCAGCCAGGGCAAGAGAAGAGTATCTTAAATGGATAAGGAATTGAGGTTGAAAATCCAGCCTAGAGAAAAGCTTAGCTTGAGGTAGGTGGAGAAAGAATGGCTTCTGGATGGAAGAGAGGACAGAAGATGGGGCTTAATAAAGACCTTCCCTCCAACACACACATTAAAATCCTCATAATTTCAGGAATGAGAGGAAGGATCATAATCTGCATAAGCCCATCAGGATCTTCACTGACCTCCAAATTTGCAGCATTTGAATCCCTAATCCCAGTTCAACTCTAAAAGGATGGTATTTACCTTTGCCCCTCTGGAACAAAAGCCATTCCTCTTTTGGCCTCTATTTAGGTATGCCTTATCACCTGATGCTGTCTTATTCCCATTTCGTGATACCTGAGATATTTTTGTGGCAATCAAGGATGATGGTTTATATATAGACTTGAGGTTCTGGAACTAGAACTAGGCGCAGTGATGCATCCTCTGTATAGCAGTTTCTGATATTCCTGTCAGAATTAATTATGCCTTCCATGAATCCCCGTCATATTTGAATGCAGCCCCACTGTTACACAATTACAGTTTGTTGTTTGAAATCTGTTGTGGAGTGAAACTTGTCCCTCCCAAAATTCACATTAAGATCCTAACCCTCAGTACCTTAGAATGACTGTGTTTGGACATAGAACCCTTCAAGGGGTGACTGAGTTAAACTGAAGCTGTTATGGTTGGCCCTAGTCCAGTCTGCACGGAGTCCTTGTAGGGGAAGAGATTTGAATACACAAAGAAACACCAGGAGTGTATGTGTGCAGAGAAGGGACCAGGAAGAGATCCATCTGCAAGCCTAGGAGGCAGGCCTCAGAAGAAACCAAACTTGTCAACATGTTGATCTTGGACTTCTGACTCCTAGAACTGTGAGAAAGTAAATTTCTGTTGCTTAAGCCACCCAGTCTGTGATATTTTGGTATGGCAGCCCGAGCACACTAAAAATCTTTTTCCCTTGTAGCCTCTGAACCAGTAGACATTTGGCTGTGTGGTTCCTGACACGTGTTGGGTGCTTGGTAAATATTTGTCCAATAGTTGGACAGATGAGTTGTGCGGAGAGGGCCCTAGAGAGCATCTGGTTCAGGGCAGGTCTCCTGTTTCCCAGGCCTGTGCCCTTTCTCCCACCCCGATGGAAGGCGTTGCCTCATTTCCTCAAGTTCCAGTTTCTAAATGTTTTCATGTGCTGTTCTGAGTGCTGTTAAAGTAATTTAAACAGGCAGAGCCCCTGCCATCCAAACTCTTCTAATATTTTATTCTCGCCTGACTTCTAGTTCCAGGGAAAAGCCCCAGAATATTAGAGCCAGAGGACTGGACAGTACAAGTGAAGAAATCTTTATTCTTGTCAACTGTTGGTATTTTGGCATGTTTCTGCATGTGATTTTCTTTATATAGTGATAACCATAGTATGTGAACAAATTTCTTCTTGTGTACTTCGTAAGCATGTTGCGGTGTCCTCTTCATTTATTTTTATTTTTAGAGAGACGGGAAGGGAAGGAGAAAGAGAGGAAGAGAAACATCATGTGTGGTTGTCTCTTACATGGCCCCCACTAGGGACCCGGCCTGCAACCCAGGCATGTGCCCTGACTGGGAATCGAACCAGCGACCCTTTGGTTTGCAGCCCACGCTTAGTCCAGTGAGCTACACCAGCCAGGGTCCTCTTCATTTTTAATGATGGCACAACACTCCTAACAAGTATACGTTGCCCCAACTTATTTAACTGTTCTCCCAGAGCTGAATATTTAGATTGCTTTATTTTCGCATATTGATAAATTTCTGTGTGCTTGTAACTATTTTCCAAATTTTGTATATTGCCTTGGGCAAAATTTCCTAAAATGGAGTTTTTGGGTCAAAAGTTAAGAACAGTTCTATGTTTCTTGATGTTGTTATGAAATTGCCTTTAAAATGGTTGCACTCCTGGTTGGTATAGCTCAGGGGATCAAGTGTGGGCTTTGAACCAAAGAGTCACTGGTTCGATTCCCAGTCAGGGCATATGCTTGGGTTGTGGGCCAGATCCCTAGTGGGGGGCACGTGAGAGGCAATCACACATTGATGTTTCTTTCTCTCTCTTTGTCCTTCTCTTTCCCTCTCTCTAAAAATAAACAAATAAAATCTTTAAAAAAGTGGTTGCACTAATTAGCTAAATCACTATCTCTTATTTTTCAGATGAGGAAACTGAGGCCCAGAGAGAGCAAATGAAAAGGCCAAGTTCAGCCCTGGCTGGCATAGCTCAGTGGATTGAGCTCGGGCTGTGAACCAGGCATCGCAGGTTCGATTCCCAGTCAGGGCACATGCCTAGGTTGCAGGCCATGTCCCTCAGCAACCGCACATTGATGTTTCTCTCTCTCTCTCTCCCTCTCCCTTCCCTCTCTAAAAAAATAAATAAATAAAATCTTTAAAAAAAAAGAAAAGGCCAAGTTCATAAAGATAATAGAGACTAATCTAGAACTAAAATTCAGGTCCAGGAGCTGTAGTTTCTGCAGCTCTGCATGACTCTAATATTTTGGTGTGGCTGAAGCTGCATTTATAGGCCACCATTAGAATTCTTGCTATTGCTTGTCCCTCCTCTACTATTGTTTACTTCATATTTTTCTTTAATTTAATTTACTTAAAATAGCCTTATCCTATGCAATATTATTTGTGAGATTATGGGTTTGATTACATGCTTAGATTTTTTCCTAATGTGCATTAAAATGGACATATGACTATTAAAGTAAAAGCTGCTTTATGTTCTACCTAAAATCAGTTTTGGAAAATACTGACACAGTGGAATAAGCACAGATTTTATATCCAGATGGAACTGGGATTAACTGCTTGTTCTGCCACTTAACTATGTAGTCTTAGATAAGTCACTTAGCTTCTTTAATTTTTGGATCTCTGATCTGTAAAACGAGTACAGGAGTCTCTACCTTGCAGATTTGTTAGCACTAAATGAGATACTGTGGGTGCCCAGTGTCCAAGCAGGTATTCAGTACATGATAGTTTTTACTGTAGTTGTAATTGCTGACTTCTAGTTATTTCCCGAAGAGAGTGTCTAATGCTGGAATGTTAGGCTCGTTGGATTTTGCTGACTTGCATGTGTAAAAAAGTTACTTTCACTTGTTAGGATTTTTGGTGGCTCTGTCATTATTTCAGTTTCCCAATTCCACCACATATTAACTTTGTGGTTTTGGACAAGTTACTTAACTTTTCTGTGCCTCATTTACCTAATACGTAGAATGGGACTAGTAGTGCATATGTGTTTGTATCCATACATCTATTTCTTGGCTTTGTCCACTAGAGGGCCTAGAAGAACTAGCACCTAGAACCAAAGGGCAATAACTACCTAATACTATCCTCCCATAAAAGAAACCAGGGCTCCTCCAAGAAATGGCTGATTCCTAGCCTGGGGCAGGAAAGTACAAAATAAGCCTGAAATGTCTTGTGGTGTCAGAATTGCTAAAAAAAACATGTTAAAAAGACATAGAAACTAGCCCTGGCTGGTGTGGCTCAGTGGATTGAGCACCAGCTTGTGAACCAAAGGGTTGCTGGTTTGAATCCCAGAGCACATGCCTGGGTTGTGGGCCAGGTGGTGCCCCAGGTCCTGCATGCCAGTAGGGGGTGCACGAGAGGCAACCACACATTGATGTTTCTCTCCTTCTCTTTTTTCTTTCCTTTCCCCTCTCTCTCAAAGAAAAAAAACAAAAAGACATAGAAACTAACTTATAGGAGCTCCCAATGGCCAATTTTGGGACAATATGAAGAGCATAATAAAGAATGATAATAATGGATTATAATACATAAATATTTGTAGAAAAGAATACATATTCTTTACTTATGTTAATAAGTAATTGAATAAATGGGAGAGAAGGAACAGTTCTTTCTTTTATTTTTTAAAGACTTTATTTATTTTTAGAGAGAGGGGAAGGGAGGGAGAAAGAGAGAGAAACATCAATGTGCATATCAATTGGTTGCCTCTTACACACCCACTACTGGGGACCTGGCCTGCAACTGAGGCATGTGCCCTGACTGGGAATTGAACAGGTGACCTTTCCGTTTGCAGGCTGGCTCTCAACCCACTGAGCCAAACCAGCCAGGGCAGAACAGTTCTTTCTTGTAGTAGAATTTTAATTAATAAACATAGAAGGGATGATGGAAATAGAAAACACCATTTGACTAATGCCATAGAAATATCTATTATAGACAGGAATTATCAATGGATTTTAAAAATTAATGGGCAAAATATGATGAGAAGAAACAGACTATTTGCATAGTCTCACAGTACCCCTTCACAAGATACTTATGAATTACAATGGGAAAAATATTAACTTTACAGTAGAGAAATCTGGCAGACACCACCTTAATGAAGTGTTCAAAGTTAACATCAGCAGTAATGAGGGATGTTGTATCATGGGCCTTCTTGATGTGGTGTACTGGGAAGGCAGGCATCACTTTTATGGTGTTCTTGCCAAAAATTCAAACTCTGAACTTTATTATGAGGAAACATCAAACAAACCCAAATTAAGGGAAGTTCTACAAAGTACCTGACTAGTAGTCTTCAAAAGTGTAGAGGTCAAGAAAGGCAAGGAAAGCTAAGAAAATACTGTATGTTGGAGGTGACCAAGGAGACACGATAACTTTATTCAAATGGTGTAGGATTCTAGAGTGGATTCTGGACTAGGAAAAGGACATTAATGATATGATTAGAAAAATTTGAATCTTTGTACCTTAGTTAATAGTAGTATATCATCATAGTATGGTTATGTAAGGTGTTATTTGTGAAAGAAACTGGATGAAGGACATACTGGAATTCTGATTATTATTTTTTAAAACTTTTGAAAAATTTTCACTTGAGGATATATTTTTTATTAAGTCGAGAGAGAGAGAGAGAGAGAGAGAAATCTGTTGCCTCCCATATGCGCCCTGACTGGGAATCAAACCTGCAACCTTTTGGTGTATGAGATGACACTCTACCAGCCCACTCCACCTGGCCAGGGTGGAACTCTGATTATTTTTACATTTTGAAAGTCTGAAAAGTGAAAAGTTAAAGATTAAAAAAGTATATTAGATTTTTGTGAGGACACAATCAGATAATATGTGTGAAGTGCTCAGAACAGTGCCTGCCACACTGGATTGCTTAACACATGTCAGCTACTATTACAAGTAATTTTATAATTAATAAGTAGTATTATAAGCAGTGAGTAGACTATTATTATAAGTAATTTATTTCCTAAATTCTCTATATTCTCACTTATCTTTTCCTCCTTTCTCCTGTGAAAAGTATATTGTGCCTATATGTGGTTATTTTAAGAGGTAAAGTAAGAAGTTTTACTTGAGAATATGTTATGGTGATGGTAGGGCATCATTTCCTCTAGCCAGACTTAACTTGGTGTTGCAATACTATGCTTGGCTGGGAAACAAGCCTTGAACCTGGCCTCCAGCCACCTGATGTGGTTGCTAATAGCGTTTGTTACCTGGTGGCACGGAGAGCTTTCCTGATTCATAGCCCTTGTGCCTTAGGAGCTACTTTAGAAATTTTACCCAGTCCATTTCTTCACCTCTTACTAGGTACTACAGGTCACTTAACCTTCACAAAAATTGTGTTTTCTAACTGGCATTTTATGCATTGAAATATGATAAAACTGAAGTTCAAAAAAGTGAAGGAACTTGCCCAGAGTTGAGAAGTAAGTGGGAGACCCAGGATATGGATCCAGATTCCCTGGCTTCAAGGCTGAAGGTCTGGGTAAGTCTAAGTGGGAGCAGGTTTGAGAACTGTTCACATGGAGCAGTGATTGGCTCTCAACTAGGGAGTGGTTTCCCCCTTCAGGGGCCATTTGGCAATGTCTGGAGATATTTTTGGCTGCCTTAAGGGGTCGGGGAGGCTGCTACTGGCATCTAGTGGGGAGAGGCCACAGGGATGCTAATCATCTTACAATGCACAGAATAACCCCTACAACAGAGAGTCATCCAGCCCCAAATGTTAACAGGGCTGCTATCAAAGCTCAGTGTAGAGTCGTCAAGCATACTTGAGGATTGATTCTTTCACTTAGCAAATATTTACTGAGTACTGTGCTGGATAGTGTGAGGGATATGGAAACAATACGCCAGATTGTGCCATCAAAGAGGCTGCAGTCTAGAAGGGTGGGGGTGGAGATAGGAGAGGCAGACCAACACCCTCAGTGGAAGGCAGACTATGGTAAGTGCAAAAGAGAGAGTGCATTAGGGATAAGCATGTTTCCGGGAGGTGGAGCTCACTTGTAGTCACGGGAGGAATCACGGGAGGGGTGGAGAGGAGGTGGTTTTGGAGGTGGGTGTATGCTCAAAGCTGAGCTGGTGGGAAAGCGTAAGACCATTTCCCACCTAGTTTAGGTGGAGCACAGAGCGTTTGCTAGTGAGTGGAGGGGAGTGGACTGGAAAGGCAGGTTGTGGCTAGAGCCTTGACTTTAAGCTGAGGAACTCTAGCCTTGGCGTCTGTCCTAGTGATGGAAAATCCTTCTCTTCCAGAATGGTGGGCTCGGCCATGGGGCCCAGCAGTCTCCAGAAAGCTCTTTTTATAAGGGAGAAGTTTGAAATTGGGGTGGAGTAGGGTGCACTTCTGATTTTAGGACTGAGTTCATGCTGACTATGTAACAAAGCTATTTTACTTCAAAGCAGCCGTTGGGGAGATGGTTCTCTCAAGCAGAAACATACATGGGGATGAACTCTCTTCTGAATGTTTGTTCCGCTAAGGGCTAGACCACTGGAGCTGATTCAAAAACCCTGACCAAGGGTCTGCTTCCCAAAAGGTGAGCTGTTAAAACAGGGCTTGGTATGTCTAATGCTTCAAATGTGGTTACTATCTGGTGGTATGATTTTTCTAGTTTATTACTTTGCCATTAGATAGCATTAAAATTGTTGGTGGGATGTCTGGTACACTTTAAAGTATATAAACAGCCCTGGCTGGGTGGCTCAGTTGGTTGGAGTGTTGTCACATAGGCCAAAAGGTTATAAGTTCAGTCCCTGGTGTGGGCATGTACGGAGGCAACCAATCGATGTTTCTCTCTCACATTCATGTTTCTTTCTCTCTCCCTTCCTTTCTCTCTCTCTCAAATCAATAAACATGTCCTCGGGTGAGGATTAAAAGAAAAGAATATAAACAAAGACTTCCTCATTTTCTGCAAATGTACAGTTGCCCTCAGCACTGTTACAGCACTGCCACCAAGACTGGCCACAGGGAACGCGCTACTCTTCTGGAAAAGGGCCTGGGGGAGAAGTAAGGGAGCAAGAGAGCCAATTTTTTTCATTTTTTCTTTGCCAGCTACCGTGTCAGAAAGTTTCCCCCTAAATGTTCATATGCACTGTCTCATTTGACTCTCACAGCACTCTTTAGATGCCGTTACAGTTTTCTCCCTTTTGTAAATGAGGAAATGGGCATGAGATAGGTTAACTTACCCCAAATACCTGTAGCGAAAAGGAGCTGTATTTTAATGTATGTTTTTTTGAGCCACATTTTCTTTTCTGTTTTGTTACATTCTCCATCTATCCCCAAATCTCATTTCCCCCTTTTATAGAAAATTAATCTGCCCTGGTTGGTGTGGCTCACTGGACTGAGCACTGGCCTTTGAACTGGAAGGTCACCAGTTCAATTCCCAGTCAGAGCACATGCCTGGGTTGTGGGCCAGGTTCCCAGTTGGGGTCATGCAAGAGGCAACCAATCAATGTATCTCTCACATATTGATGTTTCTCTCCCTCTCTTTCTTCTTCCCTTCCCTCTCTCTAAAAGTAAATAAATAAAATCTTTTAAAAAAATAAGAAAATTAATCTATTTACCTGGACTTGGGTTGCTGGAGACGATGGACATCAGCATTAGCAGCGACAACAGAAGGACAGAAGAGATTAGAACTTTCATCGTGACTGTTGGTGCTGCTATAAGTCACTTGAAGAGGGTGTGGAAGATCCCCAGTTAGAGGCTCTGGACTTCTTGGGATGGCTCAGGCCACTGTATACCGCTTGGTGCACTTTAATCCCAGGTCGGTGTTTCCCTTAGAAGGTAAGAGGAGCTAAGTGACGCTGATCTCATTAGGTAGTAGGTTGCACCATATGCTTTACGAGAATCTGGGAGGTAAAACTGGCTAAACAAAGACATGAAGTATTCTTAAGAACATAAGAAGTAACTGATAACTTGGCAGCAATATTTGTGCCCTCCCCTTCTCTTTCCTGCCTCCTTCCCCCACGGTGTGTTATGATTTCTTTCCCAAGCCTTTTTACTCCTTTGAATTTCCTTATACCCTTCAGTGACTCTTGTAGCTTAATATTTGGCAAGAAAGTGAGTACAGTGGAATCTTGGTTCTTGAACTTAATTTGTTCCGGAAGGCTATTTGAGAAACAGTTTGTTTGAAAACTGAATCATTTTTTCCAATTAGAAATAATGTAAGTTGAATTAATCCATTGCAGACCCCCAAGCTTTCTTTTAAAAAAATATTTATTTATTTTTAGAGAGAGGGGAAAGGAGGGAGAGAGAGAAGGAGAGCAGAGGCATCAATGTGTGGTTGCTTCTCGCATGCCCCCTACTGGGGACCTGGACCATAACCCAGGCATGTGCCCTGACTGGGAATTGAACCAGTGACCCATTGATCCACAGGCCGGCACTCAATCCACTGAGCTATACCAGTCAGGGCTGTTTTAAGCTTTCTTATATACATACTTGTGTGATGTGCTGTTGTAAATAAACCCTTTGAAAATAGAAAGGACATGAAACAAATGAAAATTTAACAAAAAGGAAATGAAATGTACAGTGAGAAATGAAAACTTATGTACATACCAGACTTACCTTTAACGCTGAGAGCTTTAATGACTGACTGTGGAGGGGAGGGAGCAAGGGACAGAGGGATGCTGTTCGGAAAGGGCATCCCCTCCATAAAAATGTCAGGGAGCGGCTCCTCTGGGGTTCTTTCTCTGTTTGTCTCTGTGTTCCACTAGAGCTTGTTTATTGCTCCATTTGCTACTTCTTTGTCAGGGTGCTACTTTTCAATGACATTTTTCATTTCTCCCTATTTCCCAAGCACTTCCTTGAATATCCTCCCTTCCCTCCTCCTCCTCTGAAGAGAGCCCCTCAGCTGCCGTCTGCTGCTGCTCCATCTGCATGCCTGGGAGTTCCTTGGAGCTCAGCTCAGTGCTGGGGGCCTCCACAATGTCATCATCCCCCTCCAAGGCCATGGACGTGCCTGGAGACACACCGTCCTCCACAACAGACACAGGTTCATCCTCAAAGCCCTCAAAGTCTCCTGCAGCAACAGACTCAGGCCACATTTTCTTCCAGGCTGATTACATGGTCCTGGAAGACACTTTCCCCCATGCCTTGTCTATGTCTCAAGCAAGGGAGGATATTAAAATGTTCATTCCAGAACTCCCTGAGAGTTAAAGTAGTTTCAGAGGTCACCTCAAAACACCTCTGAAACAGCGCCTTTGTGTAGAGTTTCTTAAAATTTGAAATGGCCTGCTGGTCCATGGGCTGGCTGAGAGGAGCTGTGTTAGGGGGCGGGGCCTGACAGCGAAGAAGCTGTACTCCCAGGCCAACAGGGCCTCGGAGCCTGCAGGGCGGGCAGGAGCGCTGCCCGTTGCAAGAAGTGCCCTGAGTGGTAACTGTTTTCCTGGGGGGATTTCTTCACACTTGGGGGAAACACTTCATGAATCCACTCAATAAAAAATTGCCTGGTTACCCAAGCTTAGCTCTTAGCCCTCCACATCACATTCAAGTTGTTTTTTATAACATTGCTTTTCCTGCAAACTCATGGGTTTTCATAATGGTAGACGAGCAGAGGCTTCAGTTTAAAGTCCCCACTCACGTTCCCTCTCAACAGCAACGCCAGCCTGTCCTTCACCGGCGCGTGTCCTGGTGGTGACTTCTCCTCCCGTGTGATGTAGGTCCTCTTTGGCATTTTCTTCCTGAAGAGGCCCGTCTCATCACAAATGAACACGTTGGGGAACAGATCCCTCGGCTTCTAGGTATTCTTGAAAGTCTATAATGAAATTATTAGCAGCTACTTGTTAGAACTACTGGCAGCCTCCCTGTGCCTCACTACACTCTGAATGCCACTTTTCTTAAATCCATCGAACCCTCCCACACTGGCGATAAACTGGCGTTAAACGAATTGCTTTCAGCACTCGGCCCAGGGCTGTCTCTCAGGAGGTCAGGGTGCAGCATCTTCTCTGTTTCGCGCCTCATTGCCTCCTAAGTGCTACCACTGAGGCAGGAGGCAGTCAGGAAGGGAGCTCCAGGAGCAAGCAGGGCTGGGATGGAGAAAACATCCATACATGACAAAGACCCCCTAAGACTGGTTGTTTCTGTTTCTGGGATAACTTTGAATCATGGAATGCGCCTGCGCACTACCACTGATTCATTATAATAGCATTATAATAAAATAACATTGTGGGACTCCCTTCTCCAGTAGCCAATCAAGAAAATCTTGGGAAACCACACATGCGCAGTAGCTTTGAAATGTAACTCTTTGTACCTGCACAATAGAAGCCCGCCAAAGACTAGCCAGGAAGCTTTGCCCTATAAGAATAGAATCCCTCCAGCCCACGGGATCAATCTCTGCTCAGAGTTGGCCTGCTCCCATGTTCTGTGGAGTGTACTATCGCTTAATAAATCTTCCCTCTTTATACTATAAACTCCGTGTGTTCGGTTCAATTCTTTGTCCCGATCACTAAGAACCTGGTTACCTGCTCCACCTGTGACACCACTGGCTAGTTGCTTTTCGTTTATCCAAATCGGCAGCAGTTTTCCTACCTCTTCAATCGCCCACGATTGTTGTTTCGTGAGCACTTTCACACCCTTGGTAACGTCAGCACTGTTGATGGCCTCTGTATGTTTTAAAATTGTGCTAATCAATTCAGCCCCGTCATACTCGGTAGCCAGCTCAGACAGGCGAACACTTCTATCTTACTTCGCAGGTATTTCTTTTTAAAGCTCTGTCGTTGTTCTCAAACTTTCCTTTTACTTTGTTGTTATCGCTAAGCTTCTTAGAGTCCGTGGTGACTTACTGGATGTATTTAGTAATAATAAGCAGGAACAAAAGCAAAAAAAAACCCATGAAAATATCCACAGCCTAATTTCCTGAGATGTTAACAACACAAGGCTTAGTGGTAAACTGACTCATACTCACTCATTCTCTCCTTTGTCTCCTGAGAGCCTCACAACTGATCAGACAGGTGTCAGCATGAAAGGGCAGTTGGGCTGAGAACCAAAATTTTGTCTGAAAACTGAGACTTTTTTTCTGTGAACAACCTGCTGAGAACCGAATTGTTGGGGTGGGAGATGTTCCAGAAGCGAGGTCTGGCTGTACTCCGGGTTGGCTGAAGACGGGATGGCCTGATCTGTTTCCCCTCTGTGTGCGGGATCCCGCTCCACCCTTGGCCCAAGGTCAGCAGTAGTGGCGGCGTGCTGGGGGCTTGCCCCGTCCTCACTCAGTGCACAGTCTCCTCCGTTTCACACATGGTGGGAAGCGGAGGCCATTCTCTCTCGCCAGCAGCACCGGAGCTGTGGGTCAGACCAGGCCTCCTCGTGGTTCTTGGGGAAGGCAGCTTAGTTCCTCCAGCCTAAAGGAGAGGGGATGTGGAAAACCCCCAGGACTTCGGGCCCACGAGGGTTTGAGGAACAGGAAGTGCAGGAGGCAGGTGTTTGCACAGGCCACTGGGGCCCTTGGCTGCAAACCTTGTTTGAAAATGGCCTAAAGCAAAAGGAGACCTAGAGTAAACATTGAGGGTTACAGAACATTAGCGCTTCCCTTGAGTCATTCCAGAGACTTTAGGAAGTGTGCTCAAAGAAAGGGGAGAGGCCAGGCTTGAAGGCCGGGCATGTTCATGGGCGGCCAGGGGGAGCGAGCAAGGAAGGATCCAGCAGGAAGGAGAAAAGGTGGTGCAGCTTGGCTTCCCCTGAGAGGAGGGGAGAGGCAAAGCATGAGTCAAACCCTCTTTGATGTTTTGTTTGATTGTTCTTACCCTCTCAATTTTCAGATTATCCCTTCCTGTTGACACGTTGGAGTCGATTGTATTCTTTGCTAGTAAAACATTTATAAATGGTCTGCCAGGGGCCAGGCACTGTGCTAGGCCGTGGAGACGGTCCTCCGGTTGAAGGCTAGTGCTTGGACCCATATAAACCGCTGTTGTGGTTTCTCTCTGGACAATTCCAACAGTGGTCTCTGTCCTTAGGAGGCTCGAGTCTAACCAGAGAGAGGACGTACAGTTCATAAAACCTAGAGATATAAACGGAACCAAATTTCAGAAGTGACAGGAGTTCACTGTGGTCTGAGAGCAGTAGCTCAGGGGACTCTGGGTCAGGAAGAACGTGGGCTAGGTCTCACGGGGCGGGTGGGGCTTGGGTTGGTGGAGGGCCCACAGGAGGGCAGTGCAGGGAAGGAGCATGAGGCTAATCGGAGGGCAGGGGCTGTTTGATATTTGCTTTTGTGTTCCTGAATTGTTGCAGGGCCTGGCACTCTGGGAGCATTCTATAAATGTTTGTTGAATTGAGTGATATTTTTGTGACACTGTAACTAGGCCTGATATGTTGGAAAGCATGTGAAAGTGCAGCTCATTACCAGGAAGAAAGTTCTACTGACGAATGGCCGTGCATACACACAAACTGATGTGGGGTTCTTTCCTTTTCCCTTTGAGCTGTCCGTGAGCCCACTCCCAGGCTGCTGCAGGACCAGGGAGCTCCTCCTCAGACCTTCCTACCTGCCCCGACAGTCTGTTTACTCCTCTGCTTTCCCCAGGTCCTGGCTCCTGGTCGGTTTGCTCTGATTTTCCCCTCCGTGGACTTGGGGTGGGATGTGGGGCCCTCCGTACCACAGGAGGGACTTTTAATCCATGAAGTCCATTTACGGGACAAGAAAAAAAATTCTGAGATGTTCTGCATTAAATTTACAGCAGCCAGAGAGTAAGAGAAAGAGACAGGACAATTGGCTTGTTAATAACTGTGAACCAACTCTGACAAAAGACTGCTCACATTCCTGTAAATCCGTTGGAATTTGGGATTGATTTCCAGGTGACTGTTTCCAAGATTATCCAAAAGAGAGAGTAGCAGGCACCAGAGAGCCCCAGGAGCCTCTGCTTATTTGCAGGTGAATTTTCCAATCTGCTGTCCACAGCCAGTCCATGAGAGAGGACACTTCTTCCTTGTGGGCTCTGCTGAGTCTGTCCCAGAACCAGCCCATCCCCCTTGTCTATAGCTAATATAAATCTTTATAGCTTTCAAGGCTTAGATCTTTCTCCTGCCTACTTGGTGTAAGAAAGTGCTTGCACAACTCAGGGATGGATATGTCTTTTTAAAACTACCTGCTGGTGTTTAGACTCAGTGCCTCAAGACCAGTCTCTTCCTCCTCCTTCTTTGCTAGCAATGATAAACCCTTTCTTTAAAAGACTTTCGGCCATGAAATTTAAAAGGTTGTTTTTTTTTTTTGGCTTAACAATTTAAAATACCCTTAAGACAAACAGACTTTTCTCTTATTAATACTGAGAGCTACTTAAAGCCCATCTCGAAAACATTATTTGTGTCAACACAGTCTGATTTCCAAAGGCCTCCTTCCAGGAACAAGGGAAGGGGAAAGTGGGGAGGAAATACCATTCTGCCACTGTTACTTAGTTTCCCCCTCTACAGTGTACTTAGTAGCCATTAGAGATATTTGTTGATTGAGTCCTTGATTCATGTTGCTCTAATAGCAGTAATTTATTCATGTATGTATTCAGTGCACATTTGAGAGCCCCAAGTTTCTAGGTGTTGGCTGCCAAGAGGAAGCAGCCCAGTGCGGTCTCCGAGGAGCTCACACGGTGCACACAGACCCACACAGCGCTAATCCAACTGCTCCGCTTTACAGAAGTGGACATTGAAGTGCAGGGAACAAAGTAGAAACCACAGGACTAATGCTCGTTTCCTGGCTTGCTAGAATTTCTGCTGGTGTGCAGCTGGCTGGCTGCTGCACACGCAAATGTGGTGAGCTCTAATGGGAGAGAGAGGACATTCAGAACGAGGCGGCAGCCCACAAACACCTTGGGTGAACCAGAAGGGAATGTCCAATCCAACGGAGATTGCAAAAAGCACCATCTGGGATGCCTGCATTCTTTTTTCCCCTCTGAGCTTGAAATTAGGAAAACCGAGCCCAGAAAACCAAAAGTGGACATTTTCACAGGGGGGTTATCAGACAGGCCAAAAAAAGTCTGTGTTTACCTCTATCTGGTTGTTTTTCACCGAACTATCATGGTCTGGCTTTTAATTGGGTTCCCTCCATACCCTAGATCTTGGTTTGAAACCTTGGTTTCCCACTAATATCACATTTTATTAGGTATTGTAAAAACTGCCTTTTGAAAGGTGACATAACTCCAGGATGCACGCTGACCTCTCTCTGACATTACTTCCAGGCATTGTGGGTGGTTGTGATCCTCTGATCTGTGACTCGGACTTTGCCCACTCTGCCCACTCTGCCAACCTACCCCATTTTGCCCTCACTGGTGAGAATGCAGAGTAAGTGCATTTACTAATAATGGCCACAAGGTGGCAGCACTGCCCCACAGGTGTTTCCTAAGAGCTCCTCGGGTGTGGGCAAGCCTGAGAGCCCTGGTTAGGACTAGGAAAATGGCGTAAATGAAGTGAACAGGTAAACTTTTTTCTTCTTTACTCTCCCTTGTGGAGTGACAGAGTTCATTTGAGTCTGAAACTATTGCATTTTAGAACTAGAAGACACTTTAGAGAAGTTTCTCAAACTTGAATGGGCTTACGGATCACCTGAGGAGCTTGTTTAAATACAGATCCGTTCTTCCCATGGGGCCTGAGATTTTTGCCTTTCTTATAATGCACCACGCTGATGCTTGCTGCTGGTTGGTGGACCACGCTCTGAGTAGCAAAGCTTTAGAGGTCACTTAGAGATTGTCACTTCCCCTGACTTATGAATGAAGAGAAACTGAAGTCTAGAGGGAGAATGTGACCTGCTTAACATAGTCATGACTTGGGTGTGTAAGTTTCTGCATTTGAACCCAAGCTTCTGACGCAGTCCAGCTCTGACTCCAGTACATTGTGTGGCCTCCTTTACTCTCGTTAGTGGCATCTCTTTAGCTTAGGAACCGAGAACTCCCAATTTTTCCATCATCCCCTTTGGTCTTTGCTCAAGGTGTCCCTTCGGTTACTCAGAATCTTCAATAGCTTTTCTGTAACCACAAGATCGAGTTCAAATGTCTCTGACGAGTTTTCATGGGTGTACAACAAGTGGTCCCACTTTAGTAAGCTTACCTAACTTTCCTGTTTTTTTTTTTTTTTTTAACCCTGTCTTTCTTCTGTAACTATCCTCATTCCTTCCTGTTCTCTAAGCATACTGTGTTTGGGCCTCTCTTTGTGGTCATGGTACTGGCATGGATTCTGGAGTTAGACACACCTACTTTCTAATCTCAGGTCCACAACTGACCTTAGCAGGTTACTTCACCTTCTTGAGGATCAGCATATTCTTCTGAAATAGCCCCATACGGTGGTTGAGGGGAACAAAGAGCATATGCAAGCCCATTTTCATTCCTGAAATCACCTTCCGAATTAGCGTCTACAGTGATGCCTGGCACCTGGTTCCCTGTGCTCGTGTTTCTCGGAGACTTAACCTTCCAAAGGCCTAACTTGAATCCTGTCTCTTTCGTGTCACTTTCCCGGCCATTCCTGACCTAGTTGGACCCACCCTTCTATAAATTATTTTACCCATGTATTAGTGTTTAATTATGTGCCAGTCCACTCAGTGAGACTCGTTAGGCTTGAGGGAGAATTGGTTGTGTAATAATTAAAGGATAATTGAGTTAATTTTAAAAATTTACTTCATTTTTAAATTTTACTTTTTAAAATATTTTATTTATTTATTTTTTAGAGGGAGGGGAAGGGAAGGAGAAAGAGAGGGAGAGAAACATCAATGTATGGTTGCCTGTTATGTGCTTCCTACTAGGAACCTGGCCTGCAACCCAGGCGTGTGCCCTGACTGGGAAATAAACCAGTGACCCTTTTGTTCTCAGGCTGGCACTCAATCCACTGAGCCACACCAGACAGGACTCTATTTTTAATTTTATTATTTTATTTTTTTCCATCACCATTTATCCCTTCCTACCCTCTTTCACCTCCACCCACTCCCCTCCCCCCTGCAATCACCACACTGTTGTCTGTGTTCATAATTCTCTTTTTTTCTTTTTTACTCAATCCCTCCACTCTTCCACCCCCCCCATTTTAAATTTGTTTTAATCCTCACCTGAGAATATGTTTATTGATTTTAGTGAGAGAGGAAGGGAAGGAGAGAAAAGGAGAAACATCGATTGGTTGCCTCCGGTGCATGCCCTTACCAGGGATCGAACAGGCAACCTTTTGCATGTGCTTTGACTGGGAATTGAACCCTGCAACCTTTTGGTGTAGGGGATTACACTCCAGCTAACTGAGGCACTGGGCCAGGGTGAGTTACTTCTTTTTTAGTACTCCCTGAGTGTTACAGCTGCCTCCTCTTTTGCCACTTACTGCCTAGTAGCAGCTCTTGCTGCACCAGTAGCTCCAGGTCCTGGCAGTTGGTGAATACTTTAGGGCCTGTTCTCTCCAGGCTCCTCCCTGCCTCCACATTCTGGTTAAATTGGTGTGCATGTTATCAGATGGCCCTCCGAGGGGGTGGGGGAGGGGGGGATACATGGAAACCACAAGTTAATAACACTAAGGAAGTTGACCACATTACCATTGCTTCAGCCTGGGGGCCGGAGATATGTACACTTTTCTATTTCATAAAATTTACAGCAAGGCCCTCATTCTCTTAGTGCAGAAGAGATTAAGGACAAAAAGATAAGTGGGGAGGGAAAGGTTGTTTAAGGGGATCACATCCCTTGTACCTAGATTCTGTGGATTATTCGTTCAGCTGCACCCGGAAGTGTTTATCTTTGCGTGTGTGGCTGTACATTTTCTCACATGATCCATATTCCCTCCCTCAGCGGCAATTAGGAGCTCATGTCGGGCTCACGACAGTAAAATTTTATGGTGTGTGCTTTCACTGCAGCAAAGGTTTCTCTGTGGCCTGGAGCTGAAGTGGACCGGGAAGGCTAGACACTTTAAGTAGAGCCCTGCCTTCTCTTTTTATTGGACAGCAGTCTACTCACTCATCGCTTTCTCAGTCAGGGGGTTTTTCGCCTTTCCTTTTCCCTGCCATGGGTTCATGCCAAAGTCCAGATGTATTTATCTGTGCCTGAAACTGTTGATTTTATTTACTTTTTTGAAGAGAGGCTCAAGGAAGGGATTCCTTGCATGTTTCCAGGATTTTAATCTTCACTGTCTAAGCCACGGTTTCCAACCTTGGATGCTGGTTGGAATCACTCGCAAGGCATTTAGAACCTACCAACGCCTGTGCCCCACCTGCAGAGAGCCTGTTTTGATTGGTGTGTAATGTGGCCTGAGGCACTGGTAGTTTTAAAAAGCTTCCAGGTAAAATAGTCATTTGAAGTGGAGAAGCCTGAGGCAAATGTTCACGGTTAACAGTGCCAGGGGTGAGAGATGTCAGTGCCTCGGGCCTCCTGATAATGATGGTCTGAGAAACCGCAACATCCCTTCTGTGGCATTCTTGCCAAAAGTGCCTTATCTAAGTTTAATCATGAGGAAATACTAAATTAGTCCAGCCTGAGGGTCATTCTACAAAATAACTGACCAATATTTTTAAGAGATGTTAAGGTCATGAAGGAAAAAGAAATCCTGAGCTACTGGCCCAGATTAAAGGAGAGCGAGGAGATGAGATATCTGAATATCACGTGTAAGCCTGGGCTGGGTCCTTGTTGGGGGAAAGGCCTTAGTGAGAAGGTCGATGGAATTTGAATAAGATGCGTAGATTAGTTCATGATATTATACTGCTGATAATTTATTGACTTTGGCCATTGTACTGTGGTTATCTATGCGGTAATGTTTGGGGAAGTTGAATGAAGGGGACATAAACATTTTTGAAACTCTGAAAATAGGTTAAAATGAAAAGTTGAAAAAAAAAAAGAGAACTTCTTGAGAATTAATGAGTTGCCAGAGTTAGAACCACTTCCCTAAGTCATCTTGCCTAATACTGTCAGAGTAATCTTCTTGAAAATGCTATTTTGTCATGTTTCTGACTTTCTCAAAGGGTTTCAGTTACTCCTATCACCTCTAGGATACAGTTAAATTTCTCAAGCTGCCATTTAAAGCCGAAGCAGGGCTCCAGTCTGCTCCCTTAGTCTCTGTGAACTGAACTGCATCTTACTTTCTCATATATGAGTTTATTCTAATTCTTTTCCTTCTTTCTTTCTTTTTTATAAAACTTTATTTGTGCCCTGGCTGGCGTAGCTCAGTGGATTGAGCTCGGGCTGCAAACCAGGCATCGCAGGTTCGATTCCCAGTCGGGGCACATGCCTAGGTTGCAGGCCATGTCCCCCAGCAACCGCACATTGATGTTTCTCTCTCTCTCTCCTTCTCCCTTCCCTCTCTAAAAATAAATAAATAAAATCTTAAAAAAAAAGCAACCTTAAAAAAAAACTAGTTTAAAAAAAAACTTTATTTATTTATTTT